>DWEJ01000551.1:0-16134 GCA_018245835.1 Mysoria sejanus stolli
ATTGTCTCTTACGATAACCTTAACATTCGAACTTGAAATTTAAGTGAATTGTGGTCGAATTTCGACCAGTAGGCGGCAACTAGTAACTTTAATTCTGAAATCACTCTTTTCATATATAGACCAGTACATAAAAAAAGATGCATTTATCTGATAAAAACAATACATTGATTATTTTAACGTACACAAATACAGTTTGCATATTTATCGAACCCGTAACCATCCTTTTTCAATTATTGTACCACTTGGTTTAAAAATTTCATTTGCTTTACATGTAAAACCACAACAGCTAATAATGATTCAAGAGATTTAATTTTATGCTTATGATATGCATAGTCACACGAGAACACTCCAGCTCAGCAGAATTGGGTCAACTTTATAATTAAAAGGTTGGCAAATTTCTTGCTTTTAAGCTATAAAAGTATTTTCTTAAAAACATAATAATTCTGCTTTTATTCTCTTCAGGAACATTATAGATTTTCCTAATTTAGTAGTAGTTGTAATAACAGAAAATTTAAAATCGTAACCATGTTTCATATATTTACGAGTATTATCTTCATAATTAAGTCGTTGATTTGTATTAGAATGATATCATTAAGAAATGTATTATTTTTTTATACTGTTAACATAGTTACAATTAAATTTTATCATATATCAGACGACTATTGAGTTTCTATATTCGTGTCTGATTCGTGCTTCATTCGTGCCCGATAGATGACGGCTGGCTCATCCCGAATTCCAAGGGACATATAACTCGTAAAAAGTGGAAGTATTATAGTACTCTGTCTACCCTGAGAAATACCGATAATACTGAATGAATAAAAAAGCATGTTTTGGCTCATTTCCTTTAATAATACTTTAAGTAATATCTCAAGTTTATATAAAAGAACGTTTTTAATAGTGGACTGTTAAAGAGAACAGAGAAATATTAGCGATACTATTCTGTTTTTTTAGTTAACGAGTTTTTTTATAATATATTGCGTAATTGTGAATTAAATGGTTGGAACACATGGCTTATGCTTGAATATAAATAATAGTCATCACGAGACAAATTGCTCTGCGCTACAATCAAACTCATAACATAAAGATATCATATCTTAAATAAATACGTGTTGTTAAAAAATGGAACACTCGGTCGTTTAACTACTTTCCCATATCATACCATGTGGAGTTAAAACTAAACGTAAAAACGCAAGCTTTGGAACTAGGTTTTACAAAGAATGACAAATATTACCCATCTTGTATTCTTGTCAGCAAACATGAAAACGTTGACGTTGCGAAAATTTCGACACATTTTTCTTTTATTATTTGATTCCGTTTTCTCTATTTTACTTTCCTGTTCGAAAATGGAACGTTTGAGCGTTATTCTTATGATATATTTCCATCTGTTAAATATATTATAAATCCATTACCGCAATACGAATATTAAAATTATATTTTCTTTTCGTAACGCAAATTATCTGACGTTCCATAGATTTGATCACTGACAGAACCGTATTTGATCTAAAGTGAACGACGACTATTTACTTGTGATCATTGAGAGCTAAGTAAGATTACTTCGTGTTCTTTAATTTAGCCAATTAAATGTCGAATTTATAGAGGCCTGCATACCAGAGATACCAAATAAATATTTTATTTTAAATATACCTGTTTCTTAACTTTAGTCAAAGGCGCAGCTTTAAGTAAAGTATTTACTCGTATTAAGGGATTAAAGTTAATATTCACTAAAGACCACCAAATTGAAACAAGAAATTTTCACGAATCTAAAACAAAAGACAATTTAGTGTACCGCACAAGAAATTTGTGAAATCTAAACATTTCTAACACAGAAAAAAGATACATACGGAAAAGAAAATAAAGAAAATATATCTTGCTCGTCTCTACGAGAAACGTTGTGTTCCGTAGCGGTTCGCTATCAGTGCTACGTCGGATGCCGGCGTAGCCGCACGTTCGGTTGACGCAGAGAGCGCTACGTAAATTATTACGAGTTTCAACAATTTCTTATTAAACGTTAAATTTTTAAAATTTTATTTAATACATTCTTTTCTTTAATTGTTATTTTTGAAAATGTTTCGCTAACTTGACAAAGAAAAATTTTACTATACAGACACTTGAAGTTGACAGTGAAGATAAATTTTAGATCAAACAAGACAATTTTCTGCAAAAGATTTTCAAATGATACTGAACTAAAATGAGTGTTGAATTGTTAAGATTTCTTAAATACGATGCAAATACATCGCCTGAAAGCACAAGTAAGTGTAGTTGATAATTTTATTATTGTGTATGAATAATTGAAATAAAATACATCTTGCTACAGTTATGTATAAACTGCACTAATTCACAATTTAGTTAATATGTATTTGGTTTCAAGTTAATAGTTCTATTGAATATTTAGTCAAATAACTCAATAACAGACTATACCTTGTATAAACGGAAATAATTATGACAATGAAAACTGGTATCACTCGGACTATTAACTTAACTTTTAACTTCAAACAATTAAATTAACTTAATTCTTAACATCGAACTATTAAATTAACTTAACATTTATTGAATCATTGAATTATCCGTACAAACTTGGTTTGGGTTAATATTATTAATAAATATGTTCTTGGTGATATTGGGAAGGATGCTATAATAAATTAACATAGCTATGAGCATTATAAGAAGCATGTATGTATTAATACAACTAAAAACAATGAACTGATGTATCATTTAGTTACGTAAAGAAGTAATATTTAGTTATTTATATATAAATATTTCAGCTTTCGTCATGATTTGTCGATATCTTTTTGTCGTTTCTATCACAAATGTTCAAAAAATGATCGTTACGTATTACTAATAATAATTTCTCATGAATTACCATTTATATGCATTTAAATATACAAATGTAAATTATGTGTGTATATAAATAAAAATGAAATGTTCTTTGTTAGTAAGCGCACTTAGCTTTTTGGGTTGTATTTTTTTTATGTTCGAACTAGTCCGAATAATGTTTTTGATGGAGAACATTTGGAAATGCTGAATATTTTGGGAAAGCTAAGAGTGCTGTATCTAGTATAAAGTCACAATTGGAACGATGAATATGCGCAAACTTTATTTGTGTTTGTCACAATCGAAAGCAGGGAAATTCAAACTTTCTAAATTTGTAAATTTTGTCAGCACTTTCGATAGTACTCGACGATAAGAACGATATGATTGATTAAGAAACTCTTATACATATTTCGACCTACCAATCTGTCTGTCTGACAGTTACATGTGCTTGTGTAAATATGAATTTAAAATGGAATAATTCAGCTTAATTCAGCAGATTATTTGCAATTTATACATGCATAAATACTTAATAACACATATATGGTAACTTACAAAAAAACTCACTTAAGCTAAAAAAAAAACTTCAATTCAAAGTAATAGTCTAATTCCATAATTTATACACGAAGAAAAAGTAATGTTCACTATATTTTACTTTAAAACTGCTTTTAAATATCAAATGTTTATTATATCATTTGTTTTTTCCATATCATAGAATATTACCACATACGACCATTTGATCACAAACCAAGCATTAAGAGAGCTAATGTTATGGTAACCAGACGGCTGATAAACTACATATATTCGTCGCAATCGTAGAACAATGACGGATATGATATTTTCTAACTTTTCAAGAGAGCCACTTTGAAGATTTGTTTTTACGTTAAATAAACAAACAAATCCGTCGATGTTCAACTCTGTATCTCTGTTGTTTATTATAAAATTAGAAAAATGTTTTTGTTTTAGAATAAAGTTAAGTGATGTAACTACATATTTCAAGCAAAAATACGTCAAAAAAGATTTTTTCTGGAAAAAACAAATACGTCCTTGTTCTAGAACTGCGACGATATGTAGAAATATGTACATATATAGTGTGTAATAAATAAAAAGTACTTACTATTTATATCTTTTTGATTAATAGGCCTTGAGACCTGTTTGGTTACACCTCATTAGGTTTTTTAAATGCGCCTTTCGATGAAAAGCTAACAATTCTAGCGCAAATACAAATTGTGAATGCGATAAGTTAATAAGGGCTCGGTGAAACTGAGGATGGTTAATTACGCAGCACTTCATGGTAGCTCAATCACTTGCGCTGCGTATATTACGAACACGTGTTTTAGTTAATTCGGGTATGTGGGAATAACATCTAGAAGTCTAGAACAGACTTATGCTTGTAAGATATTTACGATTTAAGACTCATGTATTTTAATGAAATTTAGTACTGCAAGAGATGTTTATTACACGTTTTTACTAACAATAGTAGGGTACGTAACTTCACGCCTGTTATCCCCGGAGAGGTAGGTAGAGGAATGCAGAACATTCCCACGTGTCACCAGTTACGGTTTCATCCCACTATGGAATAGGTGGTGAACCTATTGCCATGCATCAGGCATATAACCAAATTTCGAACCACTGCTAGAAAATCTAAATTAGAAATTTTTTTGTAGTGTTCGACCCGGGAATCGAACCCAAGACCTCCCGATCGGCAGTCGTACTTGCAACCAACATTACCAACGAGGCAGTAACAATAGTAATACTTCTTATTATGCCTTGGTACATACTAAATAATTTTATAATTTTTAGTAAATTCCATATCCATCCATATCGACATTTCTGTCGTTCCACTGTTGGAACATGAGTCTGCTCTCAGAAAGAGAGGGTTAAGGCCACAGTCTGCCACGCTGACCGAGTGCGGGTTGGCAGACTTCACACACCTTAGAGAACATTTTTTTTTGATGACTCAAGGTGTGCAGGTTTCCTCACGAAGTTTTTCTTCACCGAACAGCAAGTGATATTTAAACTCATTTAATGTAATTAGTAAATTAGTAACTCATTAGTAAATTCATTTAATGTAAATTCATTTATATACGAATTTATTTTTTTCCAATTAGTAATTATCACTAATATATTTTTGACCTCCTTTCATATAACTTTTATAGTAACACTCCGTCCCTGGCGTGCGCTTCCTCGTAAATCAGCTCTACTTCTGCTCAATTTAAATCGCCTTTTGTTTTCAAACGTCTGTCTAGCTGTTCTTAATTCTACCTCTTGCTCATTCATTTTCTGGACTGTTATTGCTCTTGCTCTTTCATTTGTTGGACAAGTTAAAATATAATAATAAAGTTTTAATTTAATTCCACACAACATGCAATATAAATAGAATAGTAAGAAATAATAATAATGAGAATAAAAAATTGATCAATTAAATAACAATATGATACAATTAATAAACACTTAAAAAATATAAATCAATTAATAATATATTAAAAATTAATTTTTCCCATCTTTATGTATTTGTATGGACCCGCCCTGGGTAAAAGCCTCCTCCAAAGATTTCCACCTTTTTCTATCCTTGGCCATTTCAAGCCATCCACGACCCGCCGTGTTTACAATCTCATCAGCCCATCTGGCACAAGGCCTGCCTTACGTTCTGGTACCTCGTGGTCCCGACCATTTTGTGATTATATATGTCCACCTATTATCACCTTAGCTCGCCGTGTGACCTGCCCAACTCCACTAAGTGGACTAGTTAATATTCATATTTTATTAACACGCCCACTTATAACTCAATTCCTTAATTTTCTACCCGGTTTCTATCCGTTTTAAATCCTTCTGCTTGACGCGAATACCACACATTCATGCAATAAGTATCAACTTCGTGTAGATATTGTGAATGCGTAAAAGGCTTCGTAATGAAGCCAGTGTAATCGCAATTTGTACTGGTTGCAATGATCAAGAACGTTTCATCAAGCAAATTAAAATATAAGTTTTATTTCTTAATTAAAATTGTTGGCAATTTATTGACTGAACGCGCAACATTAAATATACTGTATTTCTAAATTAAATTTATTAATATTAAATAATTTAAATTAAGAACTCTAAGTGTTCTAAATTTGAAACGTGATAAATAACAGCAAATTCAAAATGTAGGACGTAAATAAATGTGGAATGCGTGATAAATATAATTTTCTTTTGGAATTTTCAAAATTGTATTTGTTTTGATCTTGGAGTTTAATGGAATCTTTGTACTACTTATTTGGTTAATAAATTTTCACATAAAAATTTTAAATTCTTCAAAGTACACTTTATACTGTTCTAAATGTTTAGTGTTATTTATTCGTAAACATACATAGCTCACGCGACTAGTGGCCTGAAGTTAGGATTTTATGCCCGGTGTATTTTATTTTTTATTTTTATTTTATTAAGGACCATCAACAGAGATTACAATATTTAAAAAAAAGAAAACATGAATGTACATATGGTTACAATTTCATTGCTTCTCTAATAATAGATGGCCACAACATGAGTGTTATAAATATTGAGCTTAAAATGAGTGAAAATAATTATTAATGAACATAAAAGAAATGAGAATTAATAATAACTAAAATTTTAAGAAATAGAATTAATAATAATAATAAAAAATATATTTTATTAAGATGTTTATAGAACGTGCGAGAATTATTGGTCAATAAGTCCAAGTCTGCCAATTTGCTAGAATATGTATTATAAAGTTTAGATATGCGTGCGATAGGTGCATTTCTAGCAAGGTTAGTTCTACATTTTGTTATACTAAATATAATAATATATATAATTCATGATCATATTATAGGTGTATTTTAAATAAAATCCATCAATTCGCATAACCATGGATTTCACGTACAAATAAATATATAAATAAATAATAAAACGATAAATGCAAACCTTTTTAGAATATAACGATGAATATAAACTTATCACTCTTGTCATCAGTTTATAGGAAAATGTTAAAGTATTACTATTATATTTGATCATTAGCTTTATGTTTGTCAAGATAAGAGAACAGTGACACACTGTCCGTATAGGCACAAATATAATCAAAATTATAAATACACAGATAATTAACATATGGGGAGATTAGAATTCGCGGGAAAGTCACTAGGGATCAGTGTATTTGTCGTTATATGGATAGTCAAATACGATTTTGGCGATAACACGCTTTAAATTATTTGTCCCGGTTCTAATAGAGACCAGATTTTACAAAACAGTCTGTCTTATTGTTAGTTATAATTTGCTTTATTAAATCAAAAAAAATTATATAAAGGTAGTTAAATGTTGTTGATGATAATTAAATTGAAGTATACTTCGATTATTGTTTTTCGTGTTTTTTTATTATGCAATTTAATATTTAACCCTATCTGCTAGCCACTATCTTTATTTCTGTTGCTTCAAAGTTAAGATAGCAATTAGAATTCATAACGTAGCGGATTGTTTTTGTTTCGTTTCTCAATTATTAGCAGCTTGAATGCCAAAAGCTTCAGCATTCAGTGCATTAAGTTTATCTGGACTGTGTTACTAATAAATTCGCGAATTATCCTGAAGTGTGTGCCCTAAATATGATTTACTGAGGCAATAAATCTGTTGCTCTCTCGTTATGATGTAGCAAAGACGTTTGAAAGCCTGCCAAGTTGCCGGGTCCGCACTTCTAGACACCCATAAACATAAAGTACAACAGTCTTTGTTAAATCTATGTAATGATTTTTTTATAGTTATAATGCTCGTAAATACCTCGCCAACATACGGAACAACATGTCAACTTTCACGTTGACCGTCATCCACATCATAAGTTTTTTAATTTTTCATGTATAATTAAAGTGATCCGTACGCTTAAAAGCTGATTCTATATACCTATTTACACAGAACTCTATCACTATCACTATAAGTGCATCCTTATTTATTTGAGAATAATTTCTATAATAAGATGGTCCTCAACTTCCTTTTTTAAACTTACTACAAAAATCGTTGAATGATTACATTTGAATTTATAATCAAAGTAGTATTTACGTATAAATAAAACATTGTCCAACTAGCGCCATCTATTTTTGGGTAAAGGGAACTGTAGTGTTTTGCGTTAACGTGCCGTAGTTACCCAAGTAGTCGCGAGATGGCGCTTAACTTATATGTAACTTTGTAGTTCAAACATAGGGGGCGCCGTCATTTACATATTTTATAATGAGTTAAACGTAATTATAATAATTATTTAAATCGTAAATATTTTTTCGTACTTGTAGATAAACATTTACGTATATTTTTTCAAATATTAAAAATCGCTTTTTATAATAATGTAACGCCTAGTAATGTAAGCACGCGCTTACATTACTAGGTATTGTTTTGATTTGTAACTGCAAGTAAACAAATTTCTCGGTACATTCGTGTGATAGATCTGAAGGATTGCTTTACTCGCGGATCCAGCCCGACAAATACATTTGACTAGTAGACAACATATTATGTACTTTGATGAACAAGACAAGAAGTTTTTGTAAGCTGCATTGTTCTTTATCATCGATATGAGTAAATATTTTTTTGGTATTATTGAGTAGTCCCATAGAGATATTATAGATAGAGCAGAGCGAGTCATACATAAGCTTGTTTATAAATGAAAATGTTTTGTTGATAGAAAAAGAAATAACATATATTCAGTACACGGGTTGTATTTAGTATACGTATCTGATTATGTTCTTCAGTGATTAAGTGAATAATTTAAAAAGAGAAAAGAGTACCAAATTCCATATCTTCTCTCTCTATGGTCAAGACGACTATTTGCTCGGCTCGTCTACTCTACACATATAATATCTCTATGATTATTCCTCACGCACTTTATTTATCTGTATATTTATGATGCTACTAACCAAACACACGCCTGCAATAAGAATTATAGACGAGACTTAGTACTAAAATTGTTTTTGTTTATGTCTCAGTGTAAATAATACATCATTAATAATTTACAACTTGCCTTAAGCTTTTCTATTCAACAAAATGGGGATAGCAACTCAGCGGATGGAGTGTATTAGACAAAAATGTTTTTTAAACTTGACCGTAATGCAACATCACGCCTGTTATTTCCGAAGAGGCAGACAGAGGAGAGTAATACGGAGTGTATTTGTGTTAGTAGTTACGTTTTTGTCTCGCTAAGGAGTAGCTGGTGAGCCTATTGCTATACACCGGCTACAAATTCGAACTCCGAGCCGCTACAAGAAAATCTAAATTAGAAAAATTCTATAGCGACCAACCCGGGAATTGATCCCGGGACCTCCCAATTGGCAGTCGCGATTACGACCAACACAGCCAACGGGGCGTTTTTAAAATTGTTTTATACCAAAATTAGAGCACGTCTAATTATTCAATCGCGGTACATTTCTTTGCGTAATGGGGCAATAAAAACGAGTTCGGCATCGCGGACCGTTGCTGGTGTGGATGTGACGTCACGGGGCGGGGGGCGCGGGCGGCGAGGCGTGGGAACCGCGGCAGGTGCGCGCGCGCCGGCCACTGATCCTGAACACCTATACACACACACCCACACACCCACACCGACGGGCGCCACACACATGCGAACACAAGGAACTCGCCCGCTATTGAGAAAGTTCCGCTTTTCCAACGTGCAGTGTATTCCGCTAGGATCAACTTGTGGAGTGATACAAGTCTTGTTCATATTTGCGTTCGGATTTAAAATATTCATGTTAGAGCCTAGTTTTAAATTTCGAACACTTTAATGAAGCAAACCGGTAATAATTAAAAACTGTAAAATGATTCCTTCCCAAATACTTCTCAATTAGGATAATTTAAACATGTGTGTGAATATTCGTAATGTATATTGAGAATTATATTAACATGATAATAAATGTGAAAGAAATATTCAAAAAAAAAAGGTTTCAATTCTCTTTGTTGTAGTTGTAGGTGACGGATCTTTTCAATATGTTTAAAATCTTTAAAAGTACATATTGTTGCATTCAATGTATAGATCATACACACAAGTTTTAAGGAAATAATTATAATTTAAGCAAAATGGTAATGTTCAAATAATATTTGTTGTGCGAGCGATCAGGTGGCTCGCCTACAAAATATTTGTACTTAAAAATGTTACGTCAAAATAACTAAGTTACTCGGGCCTCGGCGAGCGAGATTCAATAAAATCGGCACCAAAAATTAAATTGGGGGGTCGGGCTAGGTGGGAGTTGTTCCCCTTTGATGTTGCGTAATGAAGTGAGCGAATGAACCTATTTCCCGTTCGGTCATTCGCTCTTCATCAAAGTTCTTAGCATAGCTCTATGACACAAATTTGGCATTGTATGTTGTACTCAATTTTTATACAGTTTCAACATAATATGACGCCGGCAATTACGCGAAGGGATTGGCAGAGAAGTGTACCACACTTACATTTAATCAGTAACTGTAACCCGTGGTCTGAGGGTGTGCCTATTACCAAGTGCTAATTACACAGTTAACATTTCATATATGTAATTATGTCATACTATGATCAATGTTGTGCTATTCCCGAAGGTATTTATGGTGTAGATTTCCAATTCTTCAGTATACAATTACCTACGAACATACCCTGAGTTTCGATTAAGTTTATTTATAAATGTTTATGTTTATTTTGATTATATGTATGAATCGATTATTGGCACAACCCCAGAGTGAAAGCATATATTCAGCAATCGACCGCAATTGGCTGATGATGGTGAGAAATGTTTAATATCAGAATATATGTCTGGTAGTATGGTTGTCTTAACAAAACAGTAACAGTAACATCTGGATTCCAATACACCCACGACCGGATGGATTGACGCCGATTAAGGTAGATATGTCCAGCGGTGGACCTATAATTTGCTAGATGAATGAATTAAAATAAATAATTAACTAAAACAAATACTAACCATATTACCATCTTAGAAACTTTCAATGTTCTACTGTTAGTTACTGAACTCATTTCAAAGTAGAAGAGCTCAGCATGTCAGTTTTAAGTCACCTTATGACATACGCGTAAGAAGCAAGATAAAACAAATGAGTGGAGCGGTTAGGAAATTTTATTTTCACAATAATTACAGTAGATTATTTTTCTAATAACAAGTAATAACAACTGGGCCCGTGTCAGAGGTAATTCAGCGCGCGCTGCCTCGGGCGCGGGGCGGAGCGGAGCTTACCGGCCAGTTACGTTGATTAATTGTTAATGAACCAAGTGTTAACCGCTCTGTCGATATTAATTTTTGACTCATGTACCTTAAATATAAATTTTTAATGATTTTTCCACAATTTTAAATTTAGATTTTGCTGCGTGGAACTGTTCGAAATATTTAAGTATGGCAGGCACTTTTGTTTTCATTGGATGTGCCGTTTGTTAAATGTTGTATGTAAAAATGAATGTACCGTTTGTAAAATTTGAAAATACTGTTTGTAAAAATGTAATTACCGTTTGTAAAAGTGGAAGTATCGTTTGTTAAAGTAGAAGTACAGTTTGTAAAAGTAGAAGTACCTTTCGTAAAAGTAAATTTACAGCTTAATACAATGTTCAGCGTTTATAATAATTATAATTATTATGATGCAGTAACACCAGTCACAGGATAGAAATAAACTGTAGGTATCTGAGAAAACCCGTTAGCTATAATTCTTATAATTATCATTATGACACCAGTTAAATGGGGTGAGTAGAGAGTTAAAACCGTTAGCTAATTATGAAAATGCTAACACATAAATACTAGTGTATTCCCAAATCTTCTGGTGATCGCACAGGAATGTCTGTGGTGGTACTATTATGAAAAAAGTCCACAATAACAGGAAACCTCACTGGTCATTGTCTGACCAACAAAAAAACGCGGACAATACTCATTGACGATTCGACACGAATTTTACTATTGACGAGGAGAAAAACCCTCAAATCTGTTGCGAAATTGGCTCTCTGTCCTTGTTTTTCACGAATTTATCATTTTTACTGTTCTTGTTCATTGGTTCTAGGTGCTTATTTTATAATAAAAATTCTGGATACGTGCTCGGTGTATGGCAATAGACTCACCTCCTTTTGCAAAATGAGACGTAAATGTAACCGGTGAAACATGGGAGTGGACTACACTGTACTGTTTACCTCTTCTAGGATTACAGGCGTGATGTTAAGTTTGTTGTAACGACTGAGCTCCTCACACGCACGCATTCAAGATGTATTGAAGGTACGAATTGTAACATTAATCAAAGTAGCTGGCGACTTTCGATCTTCGCCGCTAATCGTAGCAAATTGCCATCAATTATCGCGCGCCGCTCGCGTGATGATAATGATACGTGTGTGATGTGATATCACTCATTGTTCGATAAAAGCTGCCCGCAAACTTGTAATTATCCGCTGATAATTATTGTTGGATTATCGTCTTGTATGTAGTGCTGACCGCGGTGCCGCGCGGTTTGTCTACGCGCGGCTGCATGCTCTGGCCGCCGCCGCCGCTGTGCTTTGCGATCCAACTGTAAGCCCAATGTGTGGGTTACGGGCATAACCTTTCAAGGGAGGCCTTTGTCCGGCAGTGGAATGCAATAGGCCAATGATGATAGTCCTAAATCGGTAGAAAAACGAGCTTTCTAAGCTTTGCAACTCCCAAGTACAATAAACTTTAATCGGCGACATATTTTAAACGCGTAATATTTAACAACTTCTAGATGTTTGTAATCATTATTTCTTAGCGTAGATACATAACTTGTAGGTATAACATATATACTTTACTTTTATTAACAATTATTTCCATCCTTTTTATAATCCCAATGTAGAACATGGTAATCCACTCAGACTGAAATGAATTAAGGTTACAATACTTTCATAATATTGTTTTTTTTTTATTAGAGGACAGTTAGTGTCAATTAGTGGCATTAATATTAGACGTTAATAAATATTTCAGTTGCTTATTATTAATTAGTAAAGAAAAAAGTTATATAAATTACAAATGAATCATTTTATGTTAGCAGAAACGATTCGCGATAAAACCGCTGGCCGAGTTCAATGGAAAAATTTGTGGAGTAAAAAAAATATATTGACACGTTCTGTGACTATGAACATGGTTATCTACTTTAATGAACACAATTAAAGCACAATAACATCAACAATGAACGAGTACATTCATAATATGTACCAACATTGTCAAAGCACACCAAGTTTTTTGTGAACGCCAAATGCGACGTTTTAAGACATTTAAGCTCTAAGTGCAAGATGGGGCTAATTTGAGGATCGCGTGAGTATTTGCAGTTTAGTGGCAAGTGATCTCTTAAACGTTGCGTTATAACAAACCCTGCACTCCATCGCCCTTGACACGACGCTAACAGTAGCAAATCATTAAAAGTATCAAGAATTTTACTCCGTTACGTGTCTACCAAATGTATCTTCTACCAATCCGCCCATTTGAAGACAGTATAGTAAAAAAAATGTTAATGAAAATTTGTGTTATAATGGTAATTAGATGAACACTACGAGAAATTTCTTGAAAAGCTTAGATTTATTCATTAGCATGACAAGGTAATGAGTGACAGTTATAGAACAAGAGATACATTACAAGTGGCGCCACGCACGGATTTGTAAGGAACTAGAGCGCCTGCGTTAGAAGCGATTTAAATAAATCAATTAATGAAATAATGCCAAAGTTAAAATTTAATTTCTACATCATTTACTTAAAATAAGTTTGATATGTATAAATAATGAGACTATAATGACAGTTAGTTAAGTTCTAGAAGTTTTTATGCATACACTTAGAGACACATCAAGCGAAAAAAAATTAAAAAAAAAACGTGTAGGTGTAACTGGTCTTATCGCCATAAAACGCGATACAGTACATCATTACAAGTTTTAATTTAAACGTGGGTACATTAAAAAAAAACGACTGAAATCAATCATACACAGAATATGTAGATCCAGTCTCACGGTCTGTCGCAAAAATTATGCAAATCGTTGAGAGAAATATTCCATTTCTCGTCAATAGTGTCACATTACGGGCTATTAGTTGTAAAAAGTGTTCGGCCGGTGTTGCCAACGATACGCCGGCGATAATATGAATGCCACAGACTTGACACCACGTAGAAATGATTGACCGCTTTGACAATTTAACTGAATATTTGACAAGACGCAACTAAACAGAGCACATGATAATTACTTCGATAGTTTTTATAGGTATATAGTTATAGATATTTGATAGTTTGATTCACATTAGTCAACGGCTGACTTGGTAATGATTTTCTGTTAAACTCTATCAAAGTATTTATATATTTGTATGTAAAATGCTCATTCTTAGTATATAAAAACTATTGTTCGGACATACTTAATTTTTATTTAAATTTCTGTCTGGTTTTTGACAATCTTTACGAAAATTAAGTTATATATTCAATATATTATATTATTATTAGGTATATTGATAGTAACACATGATAACTTGACAAGGTTAAAGATATTAAGTACTTGGTGTTTTTACTTAAACTTAACAGATCTAGGATCTTGATACGGTGATAAGAGAGCACGTCAATCAGTATTAGATACTTGCGAAACCAAATTAGATGGTATCTTTGGATCGTTGTTAGGATATTACACATGTTATTTCCTTCAAATGTTATTTCTATTAAATATTTATTAAGTTTACACACACCTGTGCGTCACGCTTCGTGTGTCGGGCCCCTAAACATGCCTATTATATGTATAATGCCATCGCACGATAAATAACTAATTGTCGAAGTAAGAAATTCCTACCCGTATTAAGCCATACAAAAAAAGTAAATTGCCAGCTGTAAAATTTTAATGTACGTATTTGTTGTTCGTTATTTAAATAATGAAACGATATTACTTTTTAATATTATTGAAACGTATTTTTGTATCGAATGTCTATTTTAATATATGCAAGGATTGCTTGTTGTAAATAGTAAAAAGTTTAGCGAGTATTTCATGGGAGACGCTCTTGTGAGGTCAGTGTTGAATGGTAATTTTTGTTTGGTAATATCATGCATTTATCTGAATAAATATTTATTGACAATTCGGTAATAACCAAAGACGAGTATTCCTGGAAGCGAAATCTCATAAAGCTTAATAAATCTCGTTTGGTGACCATTTATTTTCAGGGATTGCTAAATTGTCTTTAATTAATTCTAATTGAGAGTCCTTTAGTCCTTCGCGAGGAGTATTATTGCGAAAGCCCGCATCGTAACATTGTGGGATATTTCTGACCCTTATACTCGCCGCACTTTTAATTTCTCTCGAAAACCCTACAAATACTTATATTCATGTAAATAATTAATCCCGCTGTAGGTATATTGTAATGATGTTGTAAAAAAATAAACAACTGGCAACATTAACGGCGTATCCTGTTTACATTGAGAAATGCTTTAACACTAAATCGCTACAATTCCACGCACACAAATTTCATTACGGGAACGATGAACCAAATTAACCATCGGACGCTCGGCTGATTCGAGTTCCTAAGAAAAGTGTGGTGTGTAACGACCGTAATGGGCGCAGTTTATATTTTTATTGTCGGCGTGACACAATACTCTGCTACCGTTCTGGTCGCCGTGTAAGATTACATTAGCTAGAAATCCGGGGAGTGTTTTTCCGGGCTTCCCAGCTCATCCACAATGGCGGCGCTTCCGGCTAGGTTCCCGCCAAAACAGAAATAAACTGACCCACTTGCGCGGGCGCACGTCCGGCCGCGCGCGCTTGCATTTCCGGATGGCGTGTCATATTTATGAGTTATGATTTTTTTTCCACTCCACCAACTCTAATTCTAAACTTTAATCAGTTTATTTAATTTCTTTTTACTAGTCAATATTGCTATTATTATTTGAGGTATTTTAAAGTCTAAACCTATTTTACTGCTCGCTATTTAGTTCGCGTTTTCATTTTTATTTTGTGTTTTGGCTTATGGCTGTGATATTTTATTAGAATATTCTATGTATATATTTTGTGAAAATACTTGTATAATATTGATACAATTTAATGTAGATACTGTTGAGTCTTTTACTTACCTATTTCTTTATGTGCAACTTCAACAAAGCTGAGCGATTTCGTATATGATCTTGTTATTTATTTGACACATCTTATATCGCTGGTCGTGTTGGTTGCAAGCGGGACTGCCGATCGGGAGGTACCAAGTTCAATTCCCGGGTCGAACCCTACAAAATTTTTCTAGTGGTGGTTCGCAATCTAGATATGTGCCCGGTGTATGGCCTATTCCATCGTGGGACGTAAACGTAACTAGTGAAACGCGGGAGTGTTATGCATTCATCTGGCAAACTCTTCGGGGGTTAAGGCGTGAAGTTACGTTTTTTTTATATCTTATAGATTAT
>DWEJ01000552.1:0-16132 GCA_018245835.1 Mysoria sejanus stolli
ACGTCATTATTCTTAAAAACAATATAACGAGAGGTTTTCTCAGATATATATAATTTTCTTGTAGTGGCTCGGTGTTTGGATATCTGCCCGGTGCCTGACAATAGACTAACCACCTATTCTATACATACATACATATCTTCACGCCTGGTTCCTTACGGGGTAGGCACTATACCCCAACTATTCTATATCGGGACGTAAACGTAATTGCTGAAATGTGGACGTACAGTACATTGCTCTGCCTACCTTTTTGGAGATAACAGGCGTGATAAAGACGTTACGGATATTCATACTGGTTCATTTTTTTATTTTGCATTAGTCATGATGACGAGTAGACTATACAAATTCCGACATTTATATATCTTGCACATGTTTCATCAACGAAGTAGCTAATAAAATTAACAGGCATATCTGGACGGGTCAATATGCAGGATGCTACTCAGATAACGTCCTTTGTGTAGCTGATAGTGGCTTCTGTGTGCTCACTGGGCTAATTCCAAACAGGAGAAATTGGACGTCTATGCCTCAATGGAACTATCGTATCAGAAATGTTTTGTATTATAATCGTACAGCAATGTCTATTGTTAAATAATGATTAATTAGTGGATTCCACTCTCCATAGAAGAAAAAAAATTAATAAATCAATTGATTAAATTAATCGATACGGAATTGAAATTGAGTTGCAAGCGCGACTGTTGATTGATACGTCATGGGTTCGAATGTCGGGTCGGTTATGATTATATTATTCCTACATGTATTTTGTCGTTGAAATTGCTTGTAGCAAGAAGCTTACCCAATATTCCATGATGGTTTGTAAACTTGGGAGTGTATAACTTGTACACTTTTCACTTCCTCTCACGTGTGGTTCATGAGTATGTACACAATAATATGTACCGGCTTAACTCACGTATGTTTTTTTGGGATGATCCGACTAACTTATAACGTAATAGGGATCTTTTTTATGAACTCCTGCCCATAGCTGCGAAATCTTACTGGAAACAAGTGAAACATAAACGTAATATTATACCTGTGATCCCCGAAGAGATAGGCAGAGGAATATAGTTCACCCCCACGTTTCACCGGCTACATTTACGTCCCACTATGGAATAGGTGGTGAGCCTATTGCCATACATTGGGATGTCCGGACTCCGAGTCACAACTAGGAAATCTAAGTTAGAAAAATCCAATAGTGAATGACCCGTGTTTTGAACGCTGGACCTCTCAATTGGCGTTCGCACTTGCAACCAACACGACCAACGAGGCAAACATGTCAGAATATTGTTAAAGACGACCCATAGATAAAACATAACACCATCTTCATGCCTATAAGCCCCGGGAAGGAAGGCCACAAAGTGTAGTACACCCCCATGGCTCACCATTTACGTCACATTATGGAATGCCAACGGAAAATTTCAGGTAGAAAATCTTAGCTGGATTTTAAGGTACGAAAAATCAAATAGCACCCGACCCGGTATTTGAACTCAGGACTTAGATCAGTAGTTCAGCTTGTAGCCACTGTACCAATGAAGCAGTTAAAAAAAATACCTATAAAAGATGACAATACATGACCTGATAAATTGATAATCTGTCTCTACATTGTGATAGAGCATACATAAATTACTTTACAATTCACGGGCAATATTATCGTCAGCGAGTTATTTGCGCTGTGTTGGACGGCAAATATATTCGGTAATTAGCGGGCTCTTGAAATTTAGATGAGATGGTGTTTACGTTCGGTCGGAGCATTAATAAACAGGAACCCATCACCGGTAATGTTATGCAAATATACTCGATTACGTAGTGCCTCATAGTTGGCGCACTTTGTGTGTACGTGGCCGGCTGGGGCAACAATCCGCCATTTTGTACAATGATCGGTTAAAGTGAGAAATAAGCGGCTTAGCATTCACTCTTATTTCGAGGTGCATGGGCTTAACGGCTTAACTCTTTCTTCGGAATGATTTTTGCCTTTTAAATATTAAATGTTAGTAGCTCTAAGATTGCCACTGAAGGATCATCGTGCTGATTTATTTAGAATGATGTCTAACGCGTGTGAAGTGTGTCAATACTTGTTCTTCTAACTTTTTTCGTCAGCGTTTTTTCTTAGTAAAAAAATATTCAAGCTTAATAAAAGTAATATTCGTTGTGTTATCAAAATTATTAAAGAACTGAATATTATAATCACTAGACATTTTAGGGAATGACTGAATCATTATAGTTTGTAGGTGGCATATTATTATGCTTATTTTTTTGTTCCGAGAAGGTATACCCTTGAGGGGTGAGATGAAAAGTTCTGAGTCATATCTTAGGGCCAAAGGTGTTTTTTAAATGAACTAGTGTCAGAAATGGCTGTCTATATATTGTATGGGTAATGGAAGTGACACAGAGAACGAACTCAATACATTAGATTTATTGTTCTGGTGGTATACAGTTGATTGAGACGAGACGGCATTATGCACTAAGTTGACCCTTTAAGTCGTCTTTCGAATAATTACATAAGTAAGTAATTACATAAGTAAATTAATGATGAAAAATAATTACATTCATAACAATGGAAGTATGAAAAGGCAGGCAATATATGTACATAAATGAATCGGGCAGTCTAGCTCCCATGAAATGTGTAAGGAAAGAAATCCCTTAGTACGAAATCATATCGTAACGTAACATCACGCCTGTGATTCCCGAAGAGGTAGATAGAGAACTGTAATGAGCTCTCACGTTTCACCGTCTACTTTCATGTCATACAATGGGATTAGTTACAAGCCTATAGCATAAGCGTATCGGTAGCCAGCGCTGTATCGCGGTCAGCCATATATCATTATAGTGTATGTAACTGACTTAAATATATATATCTACTTAGATAAGTCAGTTTATAACGTAGTACACGTAATGTATACTTGGAAGCATTGAGTGACTTCATACCACGCTAAAATACAACCTAATCTACAAATAATTGCACAAATGTGCACTCTTAATGAAAGTTGCAAGAATTTTTTAACATACGAGTATATTGAGGTTATTTGTCTTTTGCTCAGATATGCAAGCTAGATATGGAGACATACGTGCCATTGGAGAGGCTATGTCCAGCAGTGGACGTCAATAGGCTGATGATGATGATGCAAGCTAGGTTATAAAATGAAACATTTGTTTTACGTTTTTATTTACTAAACTGTATCGTTGCAGGTTATTAAATAATTATTACTAAAAATTCCTACGTTAATTAATAATAATTTTGTGGCAGTCTTTAAAGGCACTCACTGAGTTATCTGTTCTTGACATTTTTGATAAAAATGTAATAAACGAATACAATAACATGTCAGCAACATACGTGTGTCTTTGTAGTCGTTTAGTCTATAGTTTTCGTAGTCCTGGGACAGTGCTAGTATACAAACCGTAGAGTCTTATCTACAACGTGTATAGTATTGCTCAGATTGAATACAAATTCTCATTCGCCCTTGACATCACCTATCTCATTACTGAGTATCATTGTATATTTCTTTATTGAAGTGTTTCCATGGCAACCATGGTATAAGAAATTTTTGTGCGACGCGCGTGAGGTGCGCGAGGCTTTATTATTAAACATTGAGTCTAACTTGGGCTTTCATTTGACGTTCCTATACGAGACGGAATTGTATGATGCAAGATTGTAGATCAAAATTTTACGTATGATATACTTACATATATTTTTCCATTACCTACCTATTGGCTCATCACTCCCTTGCTTAGGGAATCTGACTGCTGAGACATGAAATCGTATGTTGGATTTCCACTCGGGAAAAATATTTGTGTGCCGAGCACTTATTGTTTCTGCGTTTGTGTGAAAAAATACCTTATTTAACCAAACCGTCGATCGAACGTCGGTTAAGTAAACTTATAAATTGTGTTATTGATTAAACGTCATGCAATGTCTGGTGCGTATTACGTGAAAGCGATCGTACAATATTTATCTTTGGAACTGACCAACTAACGACGCAAACAATAATTGTTTTTCATTTAACGACAATTTCGCATATCCGTTACTAATGAAACATGTCATTAGATCCACCCTTCGCAGTCGTGATCTGTGAACTGCCCCCGTTCGAATCTATTTTGTGTCCGAGTTCATTTCTGATGTTATCATTAATATTTCAGTTGACGGCACTTTGGACTGGTCTCACTTTACAAGCGAAGTTGCGGCTTCCCGAATAGTCCTTGACATCTCTATCATTCAAGGTTATACTTGTATACTTATATATATTATATTACTATGAAACATAAAAGTGTATCTACCGTAACGAAATATAATTACGTTTTTATTAAGGTACTCCTTGACGTTGAAGGTATGTTAATTTTGTTATTCCGTAGTGAAATTTAAAGGCACGCGAAATCTGTACGCCACGCTTGACGTGGCGGAGTGTGACGTTTTTTCTCCTTTTCTTTCTATTCGTGTCCAACATTGGGACAATAAAAGTATTGATGATGTAATGTGAAATCTGAATTCTAATTTTTTACACCCCAATTTCTGTCAGATTATATTCTAATTAAAAATGAGTCTATCGCTTTTAATAAAAAGGGTAGCAAACTAAAGCCTATAATATAATGAAAACATCATCCCTACGTTACCTCGAAGGTGTAGGCAGAGGAATGTAATACGATTCACCGTTTGTGTGATACAGCCCACCATGGAAGAGGAGACGAGTCTAAAGGAAAAATGAACATAATACTCGTATTTGGAAATAAAATATATGTACAGTGTTCATTGTCCGCAGTGCGTGGCCGCGTCGTAGGTGTCGCGGCGTTGAATTGTCTTTAGAAGATTGTCATTCAGTGTATACTTTTTAAGATAATAATATCATGTAAATTTTATTTTTGTTTCAAACACGGTAATGTTCAATGGAAACAATATGTACGTTAAGTAAAAATCACAAATACTAAAGATGAAACTATGTCTATATCATCTTATAATGCTATGTTATATTTATATTTTGCATGGGTGCTCTGTTTCCATGGTAACTAAATATCGTTTGTAACGACCCAATATCGGCCGCAAGATAATCTCTAGATAATGATCCCTTTTTAAAAGTACAGTAGTGGAAACATACGTATCTTTTTTTTTAAATGTTACCAAGAAGACAGAAGCGTTTAGACTTGCTTAGATCATATGATATACCCAGTAACTATTTAAAAGTTGAACAGTTAGCAGCATGGAAGTGCTGGCTAAGTTACAATTCTAGTGACATATGGCTCTAATGATATTCCATTTTCAAAATGGTATGAATGATAAACCGAGTCGCATTTATCATTCTTTCTATTCGATGAACATCTAACTTAAAACGTACATGGACGAACTTGTTAACCAGAAAGAGTTCAAGCTTTGCAACTTTGGGAACTAAAGTTAACTTCCTTTTTATAGCTGCACTTCTTTCTGCTAAAGTCCATTAAGGCATTAGGGTTTAAGTGCTCTTTAAGTGTTTTAAAATAGTTCTGCATTACACTCATTAAGAACTTTACAGGAACGACACGAAGCTATATGAACGAATGTTTTACAAGACATATATGTAAAATATGCAGCATCTTAGTACCTTAAATAGAATGCCTGTTGAAATATAGGCATTTTGGTTTTAACTATTTCTCCTGTGGAACGTGTAAATAGGTACTTTTCATAAAGAGTACCACTGAAAGGTCAAGGTTCGTATGAATGTTGTTACTAAGTTTGTAACAACGTAACATCACGCCTGTAATCCCCGAAGAGGTAGGCAAACAAATCTAGTACATTCCCATGTTTCGCCAGTTAAGTTTACGAGTTGTATAAAAATCAACTGAATGAAAACAAACTTGATGAAAATGAATAATTACTTCACCCCCAAAAAATATGACTGCGTTACAATCGCCGATCTTGTTACTACTGTAATCGGATAATTTAAACTAAACTGTGACATACAGTTTACTTCGCTAAAATAGGTGACGAACTCTAGGATGCGCGGTTTTATAAATTGCTATAGCAGGTGACTTTAATTTTTAAGAATGCGTGTAGCTTCTCAAAGTTAGGTGCGTGTGCCCTGATTCGAACCCCACATCGGCAGATTCAAGATTGTTTGCAGACACAGGAGCTAGAAGGCAAGAAGACTTACGTAACTGCTGCTCAGATCATTTGCTATTCTGTTCACAAAAAATGTATTCAAGGATTTTGGGTACTGTAAATTTATTTTCTGTAACATTATCAAATTGATAAATTAAATTATTATTATAAGCTTTAAGTGAAAAAGATGTTATTTAATTATAAGGGTGTGAAGCTTTTTTTATAATTTTAATAAAGTTTTTTTGCCATCAGTACCAAGATTGTATAATTAGACGCAGTAGGATGAAATGGGGCGGGTGCTTCCTTTCACTTTAATCCAGGCTCATGTAGAGCGAATAGTCTAAATATGTAAATTAAATAAAGGGCTATGTTCACAAAAGTTTTATGCTCTGACCCAGCTCGTCAGCACGAGCAATAGTGTTTAGACGGTGCGAGAGCACGTGTTCTTCAATTCCCACTGGGCAAGCCCAGCGTGGGGATTATGGGATGCTCCGCTAGGAACGCCTATGTCCAAAACAGTGGATTGAGATACATATGTTGATAAATGTTAAAAAGATACTCATACAATTACTATTTACGATTAAATCTTGTTCCCAATCTTTTTTCGAACTGCTGAATTTAACAAATACGTAAAAGGATGAAAGTGTAATTAGATATTTTATATTAATTATAACTTAATATAAAATATCTAATAAACCTCATAAAGCACGTCGCGGCTGCACCTTCAAGTTACTGAAATCACAATTTATAAAAACTACATTGTATCGTATGCTTCAAATAAAGCATAATATAATAGTATACGGCTGAGAGAAAAAATGTATTAGAAAAATATGGATTTAAAAAATGTATTCTCATTGTCATGGTGTCTGAGAACTTATTTAAATTGTTTCTAATAAATTTGTGGTCGTAAGTTCTTCTCCAGATCGAACAAAGTATTAACAGGCTTTTCCAACTTAACGGTAGTAGCTCAAAGTTTGGTTTTGTGCCCGTTGCATGGCAATGGGCTCACGCTTCGTTCCATTATGGTATGCGTAACATAACTAGTGAATTGTATGAGTGTACTACACGCCTCTGCGTAGCCTTCGCGAAAATACAAGCGTGATTTTATATTATCGGGCACTACAAATTTAGATTTTCTAGTTCGGAGTCTGGATATGTATCAGGTGTATGGCAATAGGCTCACCACCTATTCGATAGTGGGACGTAGTCATAACTGGTGATCGTAACTCTACCTACCTTTTTAGGGATTACAGTCGTGAAGTTACATTTATATTATGTGATATCAATGATTCAACACGTCAGGAATCAAAATTAAGAGTTGTATATTATATGAATTAAAACGAATCAGAGTGCGAGTGAATAGACCAAAAATTAACCGCAGAGCGTGATCGGCATCATTAACGCCGCGGCGATTCTGAGGCCTGCGGTTTTTGGATCTAGTTTTTTCAATATCAAATTTCAAAGTTTTTTCAATATCCAAATTTTATCAGTGTCCGTTATGACATCAAACTGTTTACAACCAACAGTATTCGTATATCGTCAAAAATTAAAAAAACAGTTGATTTGGTATTTTTT
Source organism: Mysoria sejanus stolli (assembly GCA_018245835.1). Classification (NCBI taxonomy): domain Eukaryota; kingdom Metazoa; phylum Arthropoda; class Insecta; order Lepidoptera; family Hesperiidae; genus Mysarbia; species Mysarbia sejanus. Next base: position 7,628 of record DWEJ01000552.1, read on the forward strand.
TTGTCTTAAAAACCAATTAGTATTAAACATCTGGAAGCATTTTATGGCGACTTTGAGTTAAGTGCTAATTTGAATTGGCTTCGTATATCGAAGCTCATAAATTTGTCCATAATTGAAACGATAGTAGATGGTACACGGACTTATTAGTAGATGGTACATGGACGCTTCCAGAAAAAATAGTTTGTTTACAGTGCGATGTTGTTTTTTTCATTCGAATGACTTTAATTATCCATAATTCGGCTGTTGATTTGATACGAAAAAAAACGGGTCAAGTCTACTTGAGTGAAGTCACGCTCTGGAGAAATTACCATTTCATTTCTAGTGAATAAAAATGTTTTTTTATTCAGCTTGCCAACATTAATTTAAATCACTATTTCGCGTAAGTTTCAAAGTCTGCGGTGAAGAGCCTCCACTCCACTTTCTTGGAGAAATTTGAATTAGTTGCTGGAGAATTTGTTTTTTTCACTATTCAGAATGTAGACTTGGCTCAGCGCGCGCGTTAACAGAATGGCACCATTTGTGAAGAATTTCATTAGTCATTCCGGCTGTCAGGGTATGCTTTCGTGGTTGGGGTGTCTATAATTTCTGAACGTTAAAGTACATTAAACGTAATATACAAATATACGAATGTACTTGTTTTCTTTTCGTCATTATAAACCCCTTTAACGTTCCAGCTATCATGGTTAACAGATTGCTAATGATGATAAAAGTATCATTATCATTTTTAAGCAAGAAAAGTTACAAGAATTAACTCTAAATAAATAAACTGCGTGTGAACTACATAAATGATTGATTAAACAAATAATTTAACAACATAATTGATTACAATTAATGTAAACTTATTTTTGTCTACTTTGGCTCGTCGAATCTTCAGTACTGTCTCAAATATCCATCTTCAAATTAGTTTTGTGGCTATTCTATTTATAGATTCCTTCGAAGCCTCGCGCGGCGCGGATACTTGTGAGATAAATATGGGAAGCCTTTGGATTCCCAATCGGTTCTTCATTAAGCAGTCACTAATTGAAGCCTTGAAATATCTGCGAATGGAATTAAGCACCAAATAAAGTGGAGTTTGGAGCTTTGGAAATTGCCCTTAAATAAAATAAATTAACGGGTCATATTAAGCAGTATTTAATTATTTAATACCATTATAATAGAATTACTATAATTAAAATTAACATTCACCCCCGTTCCACAGTAGTTACGTAAAATTAGATGGATCACGGAAGTCCTCTTTCCTCGTAAAGAGAAAATATATGTCATGGAATGCATGATTTCCAAAAAGTTGCAAGCAGAAATTGGATTCGGCAAGCTGACTTGTAAGGAGGCCAACGTTCAGCGGTGCACTAACAGGGTGATGGCCACAAAATAGGGGTTAATTCTGCCAATTTATTAGTGTAACAAGAGGTACTAAATGAGCAGGGAGCCATCATGGGGAGCCATCATGGGGAGCCATCATGGGGAGCCATCATGGGGAGCCATCATGGGGAGCCATCATAGAGCAGGGAGCAGGGAGCCAGGCTAGTGCCATTTATGAATAAACTAACGTGCGAAAAACCTGCAAGAAGACTACGAATATATCTGCCTATTATTTTATTTTATCAAAATCAATTTTTGTTTTATTTTAAATGCTTATTATTACTTTCAGTTAGTCAACTTTGTATTCGTTGTTAATAGGATTATTGGTAAGCATAACTATGTAAGGTGCTTTGTACATGTTAATATGATTGCAGATAGTCAAAAAATATGTCATACTCTTATAGAATATTAGTTCGTCGTGAGGACTAAAATGGTCGCCTGTACAATGCACACGTTACATATTAAAATACATTTCTTAACAATTATCAATCATCATCATCAATCATCAGTCAATCATCATCAATCATCAGTCAATCATCATCAATCATTTTACTATAGCAGTAGGCGTAGCATTACCACCTCAGAGCGAACCGCAGTGTTCAACCCTACCTTCAGTGTATACACATTCTTAATGAATGTTCTGTCAAACATAAATTTACACTCAAAACAAAAATAAATTTACGCTCATGCAACAGTAAAGAAAAATATAATAGAAAAGTAGAAGTTTTTAAATGTAAATTATATTTTCTCACGTTTACAAATAAAAGGGTAAGACGCAGAGTTAATCGTGTATATAATACGAGAACAGTCCACATTATGTTTGTGTAACATCCAATTAATTGAATAATTACCAAGTTACGTGAACTTTAATTCGATTAATTTCGAGGCTCCGGGTTCTATTATATAGTTATGAGGAATATTGTACAATATGAGACGTACATGGAAAACGACATAACATATGACTAATAACAATGTATAAGACTTGACTAATTTAGTCACATCTTTCAGATTATATACATAAATCTTCGCGCGGGGCCCCTTACGAGGTTGGCAGAGAACACCAAGTGTCAAATAACTCTATCCTTACAGACCTGCCGCGCCTATTCCACAAACACGCCGGTTACGGAGACTTCTGACTCCCCCATCAGCCAATATTTGGCCTATTCGGTTTAGACAGGTGAGTCTTCTACCTCGGCATCTGCGTCCCATTCACATTGTATATCTTCTTCGTCATTCTTTCATCAGACATTCTCTCAACATGTCAGAACCAACGGAGCATGCCCTTTTTTATTTTTACACCAATACTTACAGATTGTTTTTTTTAAGTATCAAATTTACTACTAGAACAATAATAACTATACATAAGATAAGATATAATAAATACGTGTAAAATGAGTAAAACGAGGTCTTTTTATTGATAGGAGCGTTGAGGGGATTAATTTTTCATAACTATTATGAAATTAGTAGTATCTTAAAAATGAGTAATAGACCACGACTTTAAACTTTATAATTCTGAAAGGAGTTTTACAATGACGATGATATAAAGATTTGATATGTCATAGCTTCGATCATATGTAGTATTGCAATTATTTTAATATCGTTACCAAAATAAAGAATGAATTTATTCCCGAATGTTAACTAGAAATATTGTCAGGGAGTTTATTTAACCTTTTAGCGAAATTTCATTTATTCTCACATTACACACTCATTTGCGAAGTAACCAATCTCAGCGAGTAGGATAAATGGATTAGGTTTCGTTCGTAAACATTAAATGTAGAGTTTCAGGTTCTGGTGCTATCCAATGTACTCCTAATAGATTCATTTTTATTATAGCCGCACGGCGGGCCCTTGACGAAGGTGCCAAGGGAACTGAAAGTCAAATATATTTATTTTTATATGTCTGACATCTTCGATATTCATCATTCAGTTCAATCACGCAGGTTGGTTACGAAAACTTTTTGAAAACGAAAACTTCAGCTGTTTGATCTATCTGGTCAAGATAGGTGAGGACGTTTTTAAGACGAAGACTCGTCTCCCTTGATCGATCGATGCGTCGATCGACATTCAGTTTGTATATCGCTTTCGTAATTCTTTCGTTTGCTATTATTTCTATATGTCCGCAACATCGAAGCCAAGGTCATAGATAATACGAGTTTTGTAATAAAAATGTGACTTTCACGTTAAATGTGGAAATTACGTAAATGTCGCAAATTGAAGTTTCGAATAATGGACCTATTGAAAGTGACCTTGACGACTAATTGGGACCAATGCTCTATCTCACTTCACCTTTTACAAGTGAATCGTACGACTCAGTGTACTGCAGTTTTTCTCAGATACCTCAACGATCACAAGAGTATTAGAGAAACTGGTCCTCTTAATTAGTACTAAATTATTTTAAATGAAAATGATTGCTTCGTTGGTCGATGGTTGCAAGCGCGAAGCTGATTGCGAAGTCCTAGGTTCGAATAATAGTTCGGATGACATTGGCTTTTTGTAATTTAGAATTTTTTATTAATATAAAACCATTATTACGTAAATTATTACGTAAACGTAAATGTCACAGATGAAAGGAGTGCAGAACTCTCTACAGTTCTGCATTCCTCTGACTGCATTTTCGGAGGTTTACAGATCTGATGACGTTATTTTTAATTAATTAAAAGGAATTCCCTTCTGCTTATGATTTGTGTTTCTTTTTTGTTACATTAAAAGTAAATATTACATGATTTGATTGTGTGCGTTAAACGAATGTTCTTATATGAATCTTGGGCGTATGTAAAGCGTATACGAATATAGAGCCTAGTAAATTTTATTACACAACTATTTCTTCAGCTATCATTTCCTAGAACTATTTTGTATGTTTCTCTTCAAATTAAACACGAGTCTACGTGCAAGCGTCGCCGCCGGGCGTCAGTAGGTTGTTTTCCTTATAAAAGTAAGAATTTGAATTTCACAATTGAATTACTTAAAATATAGAAAATATAATAAAATTATAAATAAATATATCAAAAAAGGGAATTGATTTACAATATTAGAGCTCTTTCTTGTTCAGGCCCCAAAACTTTGTTTTACACTTAAAAATATGTAGTATGGTTAGTACAATTATTATTATTACTTATGTACATACATGGTATAGTTATGTCTGAAAATATACCTTACCAATGATTTAATCTGTGTAATTACACGTGAGAATATTCAATCAAAGTGTCGTGGCAGCGTGGGGACAGACCCGGCAGAGGAATGTTGGGTGAAACCGCGCCGAAAGGTCTCGGCCGCTGAAATATTAATGTTTACGGAATTAACTACGCATAGATCGGCTACAATACACGCGTATATATAAATTTACATGGAATTTACTTTATGTAAAAAACAGGAAACGATTATTAAATTGAAAAATATATGATCTAAGTTGCAAGTAGATACCTATCTATCGATATATGTTATATACTGGTATATTAACTTAACTTAGACTAGACAAGATATTAAAATTGTAAAGTATATATCTACCTCATTGTCCTATCTTATTATTACTTGTCTAATATTGATATTTTTGTTGTGTGGACGAAATAAACGTTTTTCTATTATATTTGGTTGGACTATGTATATAGAGTATCCAATGAGTCAGAATGATTTACATATTAATTATAGCTTCGCTCCCTAGGCAGACGGATCACCGTATAATTCTTGTCGCTTATACAAATTAACAATGTCCGAGGTGTGGCCAATGCTTAGTCGAATCTGAAAGGGATCTGTACCTTTTTGAAAGGTCCCATTTTGTAGTACTCCGGAAAAATTTCAAATATCGTGCGAAGCGTACCGTGGAAGAGTGCGAGAAGTCCAGTTGATATATGAAATTATTGCTAGCACAGGAACAATATGATATGAGAGAGTGAGAACCGACCGAGTAACGTCAGTAGAAATTGCTTCGTTGGGATCTTACCAAGGGTAAATTTTAATTTAAAAAGATATTAAATTAGGCAAATCTTTTATTTGTAAATATATGTGTAACTTCATTATGTATGTACTTGGCGTTTAATTATGTATATTTATGGGGTAGCTGCCCGCTGGTCGAGTTGCTGCAACGTAGCAGGTCTCCAGCTCGGATGCTACTGGGTTCTTCGAACTCGAAGTTCCCAGTTGCAACTCGAAGTCTGTATTTCGTACCGATGTGTAGCAATATGTTTACCTCCTAATTCACAATGGGACGGAAACCTAACTAATGTCGGAGTGTACTGCATTCCTCTGCTTTCTTCTCCGAGGCATGATATTACATACGTTGAGAGCACAATATCTGTATTAGGCTTTATTCACGCAATAACGTTCATTATTAGATAATTACTAGATTATGTTCTATAGGCCATCATAATCTACTCTTGTTATACATAGATCTCATTTCAGAACGAAAAGGGTAAAGGTTCAATAGTTCGGTTTTCAATTAGCGAAAAACCAATCTAAAATGTAATTACCTATGTATACAGATTTGTAGAGCATATAACTCTATGTAGAGCTAATGAATATTTAAATAAGCGGAACTGAAAAGTACCACGACTTCGCTAATATTGGACTTCACAGGCATATACTCTTAGATATTTCGTCAAATATTACATGAAATATTATTTAAAATATTACATAATATTACTTGAAAATTTTACGTCAAATATTATTAGGTAGATACAATATTTGGTTATATTATTTATTAATATTTAATATTAAATTAAGCAATATAAATTTCGTCGTACTGAAAAACTATACAAAATTTAATGGTAACAAATTAGTGATTTGACTTGCGTGATTATTTTATTACTTAAGTGATTATTTATTATTCTTTTTTAGTTTTTATATCCGCGTAACTTCACGCTTGTAATCTCCAAAGAGCGAGGCAGAAAAGTGTAGTACAATCACACTTTTCACAAGTTACGTTTATGGAACAGGTGGTGAATCTATTTAAATACATCGGACAAATCTAGACTACGAGCTGCTACTGTCAATTTTTGAAAACTTCCATTGTACCCGACCCGGGATTTAAACCCAGGATGTCTCGACCGTCCGTCACGCTTTCAACCAAAACGACCACTGACTCAGTCTTTATGTTATAAGTTTTAATGTTAAATAATAATACATGTTCCATAACATTTAATATACAAATTATTTTAACTGTCGAAACATAAGCTATTTGGTGTGAATTTATTGTTTATTTTTCATAACAAATGTAGTGACTAATTATTGGCAAAATAAATTTTCAAGGAGGCTAGAGGTTTATTCATAAACAATATTATGTATTCATAAATAATATATTTTTAGATGTTGTTAAAGAGCTACGTACGATATTATTAAAATGATTATTATAATAAATAAATTACCTTGAGTCTTACTTACCTCACAACATAAGTTGTTGATTTAGGCTACTAAAATATGCATGAAATGTAATTTAAAATATAGTTTAATATAAAATTAACATTACAAAATTTAAATCCTTGTTATCTCCTTTTCAAGGTAAGTAATATATTCTGTAAGAATTTCGACATAAAGAGAGTAGTAGCTTAAGATATAAATCTTACAGAACTAAAGTAATTTCGTATAGACAAGGGACTGAGAAAAACTAGATAACTTTCACCAAGGGATTACGTCTGACTTTTCTGAGAACCTGAGCTTAGAACTCGGCGGCCGACCGGTCAAAAGCTCTCAGAGAATGACCAATGGAATATCTTTTATATTTACTTTTATTTTAATAGATAATAATAATCCATTATGTTTTTATATAAGCCGGACAATGGACAAAGGGGTTGGTTAATTATGTGCGGTGGCCATATTTTGAATGCATTGGCACAGTTCAAATTATATTTATATTAAAAAAAACAATAAATCAAATTATGAAACCAAGGATTTTAAATGATGAAAATATTGAATTAGGATTAGTTGCTACATTAGCTCATTATCGTAGTAACAGCAGGTTCGAATATGGAATATCTTTTTTTATATTAACATAGTACTCGCAGTTATTTTCTCTTGGCTTACCGCGTTTCATAAATCTGAACTTCAAGCTACTACCAGAAATTTTAAATAGAAAATTCTAAGATAGAGAAACCCAATAGTAGCTGACTAGGGATCCGAAGGTCTCGACCTGCATTCGCACTTCCGACCACTAAGCCAACGAGTCTGTACAATTTATAATAATGTATTGAAGGTTATTGTTATTACATACAATAAAAGAGGCTGACATTGTCCAGACCATCGCAGCATTAAAATCTTAATTTTTTTATTCTATTGTCATACAGACAAAACCGCGACTGGTCGGCTAATTTCACGTTTTAAGTAATTTCAAAAGGTTTCCAATTTATGTATTCAAAGTTATCTTTTTGAATTATGAATGCAAAGCCATTTTTAACATTCACTTCGTGTAGAGACGGATTGTTTATGTCGGGTTCGTAGAATTTTTATGGTCATTGCATTAAAATCTTACCCTTTCATTTTATGTAAATTAACAGTAATTTATCATAAAATAAACGTGTTGCTCAATGACTTCAACACATGACACATTGTTCAATGACCAACACAACAGCGTGGCAGACCATCGCCTCAACCCTCTCATTGTTATAAGAGACCCATGTAGTATACTTACTTCAACGCATGTTCCAACAGTGGCACGATAAAAAGGTCGAAAAATAATATTATACACCTAATTACCCTCAACCGTTCCATTAGTGTATTGTGAAGACAAATTTCTACTCATAATTAGAAAATTTATGGCCATAGTTCAAGTATCTAGCCACTTAGGCAATAGCAAACTTAACAATCCTTTGGGATCATAATAAAGGACTATAAATGTGTCAGATCTGACACAAAGTTTAACTTTATCCGTATAGAAAACGTAGGTATAATTTGTAACGTTAGAAATGCCCGGTAAGAATCGAATCCTGGACCTCCGGAAAGTGAGACAATAACTGATATCACTAGGCAATATCCGAATAATTGGCAATTAATAATCAATCTCAAATCTAACAACAATCTAATCAAGTGTAAATGTACATGTTAATTTTAGTATTTATAATATATAAACATCTCAACACAACCTATGGAGGTATTTGACTTAAATGTAAATAGAAGTTGAGTTTAGTTATAAATTTTTGGTAACATGTCAGGTTGTACCGG
>DWEJ01000553.1:0-16132 GCA_018245835.1 Mysoria sejanus stolli
GAAAATCTAAATTAAAAAATTTTGTAGTGCCCGATCCAGGAATCAAACCCGGGACCTCCAGATCGGCAGTTGCACTTGCAACCAACAAGACCAATGTACTTCTGTAATGTAATCTTTTGTACATAAGACAGTGTTTTTAAATTGATTAGGAATTGTAAACCATTGTGTTGCTCTGAGAAGGTAGGTTAATGTTAATAAATAATACACAATATTATTTCACTGTTAAAAGTAAATCTTATCCTACCTGAAAACTCAAAGAAACGACAGTTGTAACTCGCAAACTTGATCTTTTATGTTGTACATTGCATTGAATTGGAGGTGATCTCATGATTGTTTCAGAAGAAGAAAGACAGCCCCAATGAAGGCCGTGAGAGGAGATATAATGCACAGAGGGACAGAGGTGGATATAGAGATGTTGATGGTAGTGCTGCCAGCCATATCAGATCTTACAGGTAAAGACTCTGAAATCTGCTAAAATTATTCTTATTTTAAATACAGAAAAGGAGTAAAATGCATTCATCGGTCACCGAATGCGCCAAAAATATTTGATTCTACGAGTAGGTGGAATACCAGTACTTTCTTGGTTGTAATTTGTACCATTTTTATTGATTTATGTTGATACATAATTGATTTGAAATTTTTTTGCAGATCGTATATAAACAAGGCTAAAAATGATAGAGCTTGTTTTTTGTTTTAAATATCGCACTTGCAAAGATTACAAAAATGAGTTAAATATGCAATATTTGTCCTAAAGCACTCCTTTACTTGGTGCGATAAAGTTACTTTTGTAGTACGAAAAGTTGGCGTTGTAGTACAAGCTATTCATATCATCTATATCTTAAGTCGTTGTTCTGTGAGGTGTCAAAGTTTTAAATACTTCTCCTGAAAAAGTACATTTTTGACAAGTGACAGTGTCGCGCCGGGGGTGCGATATATCGCGTTGAAGGCGCAGGCTCGGCGTATTCCTTCTTGGTGAGGGCTTCCATTTGTTCTGTGTATTTTTCTTTCAGATTAGGGTTGCGATCGAGTTTCTGCTGTGTGACAGGCGCGTCAACGAGTTGACGTAATTATCAGGTAAGCTTACGTCACTTGTTTTCCACAGAAGATTGTATTCTCGTTCAGAATGTTGAAAGCTTGCTCTTCTGGATCCGACCGTGGCTTCTTAGGGTTAATACATAGCAAGTCCAGTCCTTGTATTTTCTCGATGTGATTATTCAATCCCTTCAGCTTGATTTATATACGTGGCGACCTTGTTTCAGCGGTTTTCAACTCGTTGATGGCTTCTATACGCAGAGGATCGATGGGTCCCTTGGCCCCAACTGAGAGGGCGGTGCCGCTGTCTATCAGCGTTACTGTAGATCCATCGTCCAATAGCGCGTAAGTGTGGATCGTACCTCTTGGCCCAGATACTTGAACTGGGATTATTTCCAAGTATGTCTGTTTGTGTATTGGCTTCGTTGTCCACGCAGAGTTGATAGCTTCCGTTGCTGTTGTCTGTTCAGCACTTGCCTTCTCTGTTCTATTGAAGTATAGCATCCTATTATGTAAATATTTGCAACTATTGACGCCACAAGGCTTCGCTTGGCAAGTGTGAGTCTTAGTTCTGTATCGCTTACAACGGAAGCATAATTTCTTATTTTTCGTTATATCCCATCTTGAAGGAAGTGAACGATCACTTCCTTAAATTTCTTACAATCGACTGTTGTATGCCCTGTTTCTTGTGGTCTTCTAAGGCGCGCTATGTATTGGCTGCGCCATATGTTCGGGTTGCGCATAAGGTCCTAACAGCTCAGCTTCCCTCTTCAGTAGGTCCGGTTTCTCTTTTGGTTGCGTTGCGGCGACAGTATAGTATCTGTAGCGTAGAGTTGCAGTGAGCTTGTCCATCATGATCTTAGTTATCTCCAGGTTGTATAAATAATATATGCATTTAGCAACAAAGCCTTAATAACGCGTTGGGTCAATTTTGAAAGCAGTCATGACTAATAATTTTTTTCCAAACAAAAATATAGTACAAGATAGTATCAGAGAAGAGATGGTCAAGTATCAAGACTGAATCAATAATTTAACTTACATAATTGTTTATTACTACTATAATTATGTACTAATTAAAATGAAACTATTAACTAAAGTTAAGCATTGTTTATTTAGCCTATGTAAGTTTTTGATTTTGATACCTCTGTTCTAGAGTATAATGAAAACTAATGTGTATTGAATCTGCCAGGATATTAATTACACTGTGTTACACGGATTGTATTAAAAAATGATTTTAAAACGACCATGTAATTATGTTTTCATTATGGATCTTATTTAATAAAGTACCTAAGAAAATTTAAGTGATTTTTTTCAGGATATTGAATTTTACGAAATTATGTACATGACAAATGGACCATATTTATAGGTTGTATTGTACATTAAACGATTGAGTACAAGTGCTTGAATTCCTGGTAATTATACAATTATCAAGTATTATTTCTTATATATTTAATTTTAATGGCTCTACACACATTAGTTATTGCAAAACCTCTTCAAATTCAATAAATGATTTTACCATTAACTTGATCCTTTGTTCAATATATTACATAGACAAAGGTGCTGCTGACTTGGAAATTGTACAGTATGGAGGGTAACTAATAAATAATACACCAAGGGGTACCGAGTTTAATCCATTTATTGTTGAAAAAGTAAAATGGTACAATCTGTTGAAAATAATAAGCTGAAAGAATTACAATTAAGTGGTTTTTAACATTCCATACAAACATTGTTGCACTCAGAAATATTATATCAATTTTTACAAACATCACGGAATTTCGAGTCGCGATATATTAAATAGGTTGGTGGTAAATCAGAATGGCGTACAACGAAGACAGCAGGTTACTTGGATGCATAGATTATTTTTGGAAGAGGTAATCAGTGTAGTGTAGCATCAAGCTCACACGTTCCACCAGTTTACGCCCAGAGTTGACAAGAGATTACGTAAAATTAAAACACGTAACATCACGCCTGTAATCCCCGAAGAGGTAGGCAGAGGAATGCAAACATTCCCACGTTTCACCGGTTACGTTTACGTCACACTATGGAATAGGTGGCGAGCCTATTGCCATGCATCGGATACATATTCAGACTCCGAATCACTACTAGAATTTCAACTTATATTTTCTACTAGAAAATTTCTAAATTAGAAAATATTTTGTAGTGATCGACCTGGCAATCGAACCCGGCACCTCTCGATCGGCAGTCGCACTTGCAACCAACACGACCAATGAGGCAGTAAAATTAAAACACTGCTCGCCAAATCAATATACAATACATGTAAAACATTGTAAATTATCTATCTGCGACATCTTTTTAATATGCGGGTCAAACCCCGGGTCGCAGCTAGTAAAACAGGATAAATGAATTTATATGATACCTATTATACTTATTAACTTCCAAGCGTATTACATGACATTGAAAAACTGGGTTCGCTTATTTTTTTTGCTTTATAGGGAGTTTTATAAGATGATAACAAAAGTAATAACACGTAGCCAAAATAGGCCTGGCTTGTGCAAGAAACGGCAGTTTCATAGAAGAAAAACTTAGATTTCCAGTACAATAACTGGTCAATAAGAGACTGGAAAAAAAGAAATTGAACATTTTAAACGTCAGCAAAAGGCCCGACCGTCAATCACATCCCGCGATGGTTATGTACATTAATGCAACCGCGGCGGCCTTGTTCCCGCCAAAACTCGCAGTCGCTTCAGTTAAATAAAACAAACAACGGACAAGGAAAACAAATAAATCAAATTATGGAAACTTCTAGAAATCATCGCAACATTTTGCAATACTTCCATGGAAAAGTACACAATTTATTGACGACAATATCACAGCATCCAACATACAGAACGCTTCATCGACGAATGCTGTTATCAGACAAATACATCGATACAATGGAATAAAACAGACATAACACGTCGTAGTAATGGAAAAAATATAATAATACAATATCAAATGTTCCTTGACATAAGGAGGATATGTGATGTCAACTACTGAATCAGTTAATACATCGTAAATCTCAGCACCAGCTTCATGGCAAGCGGCTGACAAAATGTCGGTTCAAACGCTGACTTCAAACTTTTATTATATCAATCTCTCAGATATCACTTTAGAGTACTTAAAGAGAGCACATTAAAATTTGATAGCAGTATCAAATTAAAGTACGGAATTCTTTAATATTTGCCAAAATAAAAGAGACACGGACAGTGTAAATATCAATAAAGAATTTTCGAACAATTTTCATTGAAATCCATTTAGATTTCGATCTTTTTAATAGTAATAACATATTGAAGTACGGAAATCTATGATCTTTTCCAGAAAACAGGGACACAGACCATATAAATATCAATAAAGAATTTTTGTGAACTATTTTTATTGAAATCCATTTAGCATTCGATATTTATCGCCTAAGTATGCGCGACAGAAGTGTCGTGTGTTTTCCATCTGCTATGAAGTCGTCATTATAAAGGGATTCTTCCAAAATCGGTTCACTAAATATTTTGCTAATGGACAAGAAGTCTCCTCGCTGCCACTTAGCACATGCAGTGTTCAAAATGAACAAGTGTTCTCACCAGCTAAAGCGGTATATAAAAAATATATAGCATTTTGCAAACGCTTTTTATATCTATTATAAAACCTTTGTTTAGTGTATGTAGTTATATAATCTACGATACTGGGTTCGTATTTGTTACATGTGAAACGTGGGAATAATTTACGCGCCAATACAAGCGCTATGCTGTGCGCCATCAACTTTGTCAATGGAAGAAATTAATAAAAAACAAGCTTTAATAAATTTTTAAACGTACATAAAGTTAGTCGCAGAATGGAGATTAAGGAAATTTTTATTGGAATAAGGAAAGTTTTGATCACGATGCTCTTTTTGTTAACCATACTTTTTAAGTGTCAATTGACAAGTGCTATGCTTTTTTTAAGGCCTAAGAATACTTATACTGAATTGCTTTTGACAGCTGTCAATATACAATGTGCTTGAGGCTCAGGTTGAGGGGCAATGCTGCCAGTGCTTTGGGAACCATGGCCTACTGGAACATTCTGGATGAAGTTATTTTGTTTGGTTTATGAAATCTATGGCTGGCAGTGATTGGATGCAAAGAGCTGAAGATCGAGATCAATCGTGTGCTATTAAAGACGCCTATGTCCATCAGTGGACGGTAACAGGCTATGAATTATGATAGGAAACGTAAATACAAATCTGCGAGAGAATTATAAATAAAATGATATGACAATGTTGAACCGTTAGTCCGGGTATAAAAATCTAAAGGCGAAAGCTTAGTCTCTGCTTACCGCTATTAGAAATAGCAGTGATAACAGATATACAAATTGTATACTGATCCATGTAGGATACTTTGTGTTACACATGTACAGTGCCCGGAATCAGCACACCAATGGCATAGAATGAAACCATAGATTACGTCTAATTTAATTCAAAAAGGAAAATTATAAACAAAACAATCTTAAATACAAATATAGCAAGCACGTAATAACACTGGACTCTTATAATAAAAAACAAACAATTGTATTACAGCTTGATCACGAGCGCTACAGCGCAGGGCGCAATATGTACGAGGTGCACGGGTTCACACGGCATCCATAATCACAGAATGAATCTTGCGATATTGTTAGATACTAGTTAGAACATCATGTACATGAGTTGAGAAATATAAATCATTTAATATGTGTACATATCTAAATATGTACAAATATGAATGTTCGTATATTTGTCGCCGCTATTTACCAGGTGAGAGGCCACCGAGTCTGCCAACGACTGATCGCGGTATGGCTCGGTGTGCCTCTAACCGCTCGGAAATCCGCGCAAACGGCTACGATCTTATTATAACGACCCTCCTATCATCCTACTGCTGGAACATGGGTCTCCTCTCAGAATGGAAGGATTAAAGCCATAGTCTGCCATGCTGGCCAAGTTAGTGAACAATATTTTTTTAAAACTCCAAGGTGTGCATATTTCCTTACGATGTTTTCCTTCACCGTAATGGTAAGCGATATTTAAACTTAATACGCACATATTTAGGTGCGCGCCAGGATTTGAACCCGGTCTCCCGAAGTGAGAGGTCGAATGTCAAACCACTAGGTTATCACTCCCTAAACTTGCCTATACGATCTTATATTTTGACATATTTATGTGACAGATTCACTTTGCAAGAACTTTTTAACTATTCTGCAGGTGTTAAGAATTACTGCCCACTTTAGAGCAAGTAATACTTGACTCATTTGACCACAACGCCAAAAAGAAAATCGACAATCAAGAAAGTTTTCTCGTGTCAGGAAAAATACGGCAAAAGATCCTATGCACAGAAGAGACCAGATTCTCGACATCACGAACCAAAAAGTACGCGCTGCCGTAGAAGGCAGCAAATGTACAGCAATAATCCGAAGACAGAAGTTCCAGTACTCAGAAAAAAGAAAAATAAAAGTATTACTATGTTGACTCCGGGTGTTATTCAACCAAACCAGATAATTTCAAAGAAAGAAAAGATTAAAGATGTTTCAAATCTTTTAAAAAAACATTATGGAGAGTACTGCAGAGATATTGAAACTTTAGCGTTTTATAACACATTGGAAGACCGAAGTTTTAATGAGCAGGGAGATATTGATGAGGATGCGGAAGAGATACCAAGTGACCTTCGCGAAGACGGCTTTGACGATATTAACCTAACTGTATGATTTAACTTTATGTTTTTAAATTATTTTCAATATAAAACTATAATTTCAATTTTCAAATTAAAATTTTTACTACACAGGTTATTGCAATTTATTTACTAACTGGCTATTGTTGCATAATACTGACCATCATCACAAATGACACAAGTTTCAAATCCCGCTATTTCACAAAGATCAGTTGCAAATGCCCCTATAAGACTTAAGTTTAAAATTAAGTTTCAAAATCCGTCATATTTAAAATTAAAACTTGTTTCAGCTGTTTTATTTATTAATAATGTTAGTTTTTGTTCATTTTGTTACATACATATTTTTTGTAATTATGGTATTAAATAAAATACGTCTTATAAAATGAGATTACTTTTGTTTCAGACGTTTTTTTTCTTTTATGCAAAATTTCATTAAATCGTTTTAGCGGTATTTGCATCTAGACGACTCTATAGATTGCGGCGGAAATAACACAATTTAAGCGAAATAATATAATTTATAGGTTAAATAAGTGTCTCATAGATGGCGTGGGGTATCCATTTCAAATATTTCTATCAATTGCTGCAATGTAGTGGACTCGGCTCACATAAATGCAATATAAAGAACATCGTGACCCGAGAGTTTTATATATAAAGATATAATAAACTGTTTATCAATCGTTAGGTGGTAAGGAGTACGCCGGGTCAGCAAGTAATAATTTTTTTTTCCCCAACTGAAACATTTCCGATAAATGTATTATAAAAAAACGAAAAATTCAAAATTAACATTTAAAATATTTTTTCATATTTTAGCGTGAACCTAACACTTTGACGTCATCAGCAAAGAAGGTACAACTACAACAGTAAAAACAAAATATCTGTCATCTTAATAACTAACTTAGACGCTAAGCAACCTCCACTTGGTGTGGCAGGTGTCAGACAACAAGTGTTAGAGGGATGAAATGTTATAAATATATCAAGGATTATGAATATTATCACACACCCCTGTGTACATTACATACACAGGGGTGTGTGATATGAGATACGCGATGCTTTAACGATCCTTTTAAGCATATTTAGTTAGTATTTAAAATAGAACTTTAGTACATTTAAATAAAATATAAAATATCTAAAATCTAAGGTCAGCTAGTATTTTTAAACGGGGTCAGAGTTCTATTGATTAATTTATCGAAGTCCGGAATAAAAAATTAACCCTTTATGGGCGGAATTTTGTGTTTCACATACTTCTACCGCAGACACTTGGCACAGTATCTAACATTGTAATTTCAGGATGACGACCCTAGCAATGGCCATGAATACTAATTCCGCATGTGTTGGTCACGTCTTAGAGTTACATTACTCCACAATCTCATGAAAAAAGTTTAATTATTTTCTGAAATGCTGACACATTAAAATGCTGACCTGAAAGTTACACAGACTCATAGAGGGTTAAGTATGTACACTTTTTTGCTTCATATTAAGTTATTGCATGGTATGTAAGGCTAAAGCAATGATTCAATGAGAGCTGGCTGCCATTTAGCTAAAAACAAAATAAATAGCTGACTGCTCGTCTGAAGTATTTACATTTCAATTGCATCACGACAAGATATTGAACTTAAGTTAACATCTTGATACTAATGTTCTCTGCGCCGGTCTGTCTGAAAGGACCTTTACAGATATGCCACAACCAATCTGATCTATTAAATCGTTAATTAATACTTCCTACATACACTGGTCTCTTTAAGTAGTACAATATCAAAAGTGTCTCCAGATCCGCATGTGTTTTCAAGATCGATCTGAACGATCACATAACACCTGCCTAGGGACTGACTGATCAGTGTTGGCAATGATCGAATGACGTAACTAGATAGGAACAGGTAATTATATTCTTTATCTTATGTAATTTGTTTCATACTCTAGAATGTTCCTTTGAAAATAGTTATAATTCGGTATATCGATGGTGCTAATCTGGACGCACTTTTAGAATGGTTAAGACACAGTCGCGCATTTATGCTCTTATAAAATGTACATATTGGTGTATATTTATTTTAAATATATGCGAGTATATAGTTTAATAAGTATGTATACATATAAAAAATCTCAAAAGGTATACTAATGATTGATGAATGAAAAAATTTAGTATATGGAGTTTCAACTTGAGCAGTACTAAACTATACAACCGTGTACTTTAAGTTGCAGTCGAAACGAAACGACAAGGTAATGTAACAATAAGAAAAAATAAAAACGATAAAAAACTAAAAACGAAAAAAAAATAAAACGACGTATGTCGTGGCGGATACCAGTACCAGGCTGGGCCAATATTGAAAATAATAAAGATAATCAGATCCACGAATGACCGGCTACTGGTCGCGCAGCGCGGCCAGCAGCGTGGGCGCGCGCACGGAGTACACGCCGCGCGTACGGCGCGCGCAGCGCTCGGCGCGCAGGCGGCCACGCGCCGCGCCGGCGGGCCGCAGCAGCCGCGCCGCGCGCGCCAGCTGCGCCACCGTGGGCTCCGCGGGGAAGCCCTCGATCTCCACGTGCAGCGCCAGCGCGGGCGTGTCGCGCACGAACTCGGCCGGCATCTTGCGCAGGTGCGCCACGGGCACGCTGTCGATGTGCCCGTAGTCCACGAAGCACACGCGGGCCAGCGGCTCGCCCGCCTTGTGCTCGGCCAGCACCGCGCGGTACCACTGCGGCTCGGCTGCGACCACGATTCGAGATAAACCCTTACACGTATAAACGTACACCGTATGAGTGGATAGACGAGAGGCAAGGAGGATGAAAGCGATACAACTCAATAGTGTAAAAGGAGGGAAATAAATGCAAAAATATTGGATAAAGAATGAAAGCCTGTAAAAGATTATGTCAAATAATTAATCAGAGAATAAAGGATCACAGGATACATTTACGTGTTACGTTGACATGTAATATACTCACCATCTGGGCAATGCACAATACACACTTCCATTAGCTTTGGCAAATAGGGATCCCTGGCGAGGTCGCTCTCACAGTACTCTGCCATCTGTTAAACAAAGTGAACATAAGATTTATTCATCAATATTAAATTTAATTGTCCTTTTCAATAGCAATACACCTTATACTATTAATCTGCATTTATAACATTTTCTAAATAATTAATAGCCGATCAAAGCATTCAGATCAAGGAACTGATCACCGACTTTCTTCACATAACACTGTAAAAGGATAGCCATGATCGCCATATTGCAAAGCTGACCATTAGAAAGCACCAAATAGTTAATATAACACAACTAATCACATTTTACTGACCACCTCATTTGGTAGTTGGATGCAAGTATAACTGCTAATCAAGAGATCCTAGGTTAAAATCCCGAGGCAGGCTTACATGTTTCTCTAACTTGAAACTCCTAGTAGTGGTTCCGAATCTAGACTTGTAACAGATCTATGGCAAAAGGCGCACCCCTTGGTCTAGAGTTCGATGTGTCACATAACAGATGAATTGGGGGAGTTTACTACGCTGCAGTGCGTACTCTATTTGGAGCAATATGGGTTTAGTCTAGTTAAATGCCTCTATGCAGCAGCGTGCGCGAGAGAAGCTGCGGTAGGCCAACCATGATCAAAGTGCAGCAACTGACCCTGTCCGTAAGCGGGCCGAGCACGTACTTGGCGTGCTCGATGCCGCTCTCGCACGCTGACAGCGTGCCGCAGCCCAGCGCGCTGGCGTCCAGCACGTCCAGCTCGCAGCCGTCCGCCGGCAGCTCCAGGTACTCCAAGTGCTCGTCCATTATCACCTCGCTGTCTGCTCGATGGAATTTAATACAAATCGTTAATACATGTTGATTTATCCTTTGCCTCGTTGGTCATGTTGGTTGCAAGTGCGACTGCCAATCGGGAGGTCTCGGCTTCGATTTCCGGGTCGGACGATACAAAATTTTCTAATTTAGATTTTTTAGTAGTGGTTCGGAGTCTGGATATAAGCCTGATGCGTGGCAATAGCCTCCCCACCTATTCCACAGTGGGAGTTAAAGGTAAGTGGT
The DNA here is from genome assembly GCA_018245835.1 of Mysoria sejanus stolli. Lineage (NCBI taxonomy): Eukaryota > Metazoa > Arthropoda > Insecta > Lepidoptera > Hesperiidae > Mysarbia > Mysarbia sejanus. The sequence continues at coordinate 10,712 of DWEJ01000553.1, forward strand.
ACAACATGGGATTGTGATACACTCATGTGCTACTAGAAACCTGTAACACAATAACAAATACTGCTGCTAAATAGCATAAGATGCAGTGGCAGTCCTCTTAAACGGTGGTGTACCATATGCAATAGAGATGTTACGAATATTCCCATTCGTTCTGCATTATATTCATATTCGTATTCATATTCACATTCATTGTTTATATTCATATTCGTTTCATATTCACATTTTGCATATTCGCGTTCGCAAAATTTTTGCGAATTTTTGCAAATATAAAAATCAGAAGAAAAAAATTAATAAAAACAAAGTCCATTTATGTTCTTATGTTTTTTAATACAACAAAAAGGAACAACCTTACTAATGACCTCATTATCAATTTTCAATTTATCATTTTGTATTATTTATTTACTTAACTTTGAGCAATGAAGCTTAACAATTAAATTTTCATTAGAAATTAACACAAAATATATATAATGCAATGAAAACAAACAAAAACAAATTCTTCTATGAAATTTTCCATCAAAAACTAAATATTCGCACATTCGCATTCGCGAATGTTCCAAAGGTGACATTCGTTACATCACTAACATGCATTGTGTTCAACTAACTGAGTATGTCGCCGCCGCTCTCCTCCAACTTCTTCCAGTCGGGTGTACAAAGCTCGGTGATCTTTTTATTGATGGACTCCTTGTTCCTGGCGACGGCCAGGCTCACCTCCGTGCCCGTGGGGCCGCTCCGGGCACCGCTCGTTATCGTCTGTTGGGGCAACAAGATAGTTTGCACTTTTAATAAAAACAAAAGACATGCAACCATAGTTTAAAATGCAAGTCTAGAAACGATTAACTATTGTCAACAAATGCTTCATAAGTATGTTCCTGGTGTATCTCTTCCCAATTTACACAGAACATGGCACTTTTTGTGATGTTACAGTATTGATTAGCAACTCAGACTGCTGATTCGAGGATGCAGTGTTAATTCTTGAATAAACAAATTTTATTATTATTATTATTATTATTATTAATTCTTGTCTTCAAAGGAACATTACTTTGATGTGTATGTACATACACCGATGTACTCATATAGATGATTATACACCGACATCAAGCAGATGCATATGTTTAGATAATATGGGAGATAAATCCATAAACTCAACAACACAAGCCATAACAATCAGGTTTTTTCAACAATACAATACAATGACCGACCAGCAATAGCTCCTCATTGTTTTCTCGTATCTTCTCCAGGTACTCCATGGCGGCGTCGCTCAGCGCGTTGGCCGTGGTCTGCAGCTTCACCGACGACACCAGCGTCGGCTGGCTGCTCAGTCTCAGCTCCGCCGGGCACGAGTACAGGTTGGCCAGGTGAGCTATCTCAGAGTTGCCTATTGGAATGAATGTACAAAGTATATAAAAAAAATCTTTTGTAACACAATGTTTTAATTTTCTGTCATGTGATATAAAGTAATGTTGAGTGAATAAAATTATTTTCTTTTTTCTATATTTACTTTTATACTTGAAAATGAAATAAGAGGTGGAGCGCTGAGAAAAGCAATTGGATCACTAGATATGAATGAACGGATGGTTAGATGTGAACACCGAGCGGACCGCTCACCGAACTCGGCGTACTCCAGCAGGTACTTGTCCAGCTTGACGCTGGTGCGGCGGCAGAGCGCGCGGTAGTGCAGCCCGTCCGAGTACACGCCCAGCACCGTGGCGCCCGCCGCCGGCGGCTCCGGCAGCGGCACGGCTGCGTACACACCACACACGCGTCATATCGCTTGTAATATCCACCTTCTTGTCGCGCCGCAACGCGAGTCTGGCCAGTCTGGCTGGCCAGTCACGCTGGCCAAGTGCGTGTTCGCGAAGCTCACACATCTCTAATTCTAACAAAGGCAGATTTCCTTACAATATTTTCCTTTATCATTATAGCGATAAAATAATCTGAATAAATTTTCCGAAGAAATACGCTCCAGAATTTGAATCCGGGTCCGGGAAACTATTAGAATATCATATTGCTTATCTTGCAGTTGTCCAATATATTGTGAGTTGTTGTATATTGTGAGTTCAGATAATCCAGCAATTATTTGGACGAATGGGTAATCCCCAGTGGTAAAGTTTATCAAACCTCATTGTGGAAAGCATGTTAATCACTCTACGTTATGTATGCTATGCTTATATAACTGTAAACACCTTTACACGCACGCACGCAAGCACGTACGCACACACACACACGCACGCACACAGCTGTATTGGATGGTAATCAAATTCACAACTTCTAATTGTTATAGCTAACCACTAAACAGACAATCTGCACATATGGATAGCAGTCAAAGTTATATAAAATCTGATCACACCTTTCATTCCATACATGACAATATCCTCCAGTATAGTGTCAAACTGCCTTGTGGTCTCGTTGTCAGCCAGCCTTACAAGAATTTTCTCCAGCGACAAAGCTTCCACTAGGAAAACCTTTGAGTTGTTTATCACGTCTGGGCGCACAAGGTCCGGGATTGTGGCAGCTGGAACCATATAAAAGGCCATAAATGACGTATACAGGTGATTCTGTGACCTGATCTGAAAAATAAGTTTTTTTTATATAATTTGGTAGATGTATCATCAATATGTTTAGAAGCTCCGTGATTCTTACTATTTATGGCCATGAAGCACTTATACCACATCTCAGTGCACTATAATAACATTATTTGACTGGCCCATTGGTGCAGTGGTTAGTGCACTTTACTGTTGCGAAGGGGTCGTGCGTTCGATTCCCACCTAGAATATATGTGTGATGAGCACAGGTATTTGTTTTGTCTGGGCGAAAAAAAATCTCTTTAAGTATATATTTATATGTAAATATGTGGTTTATCAGCTATCTGGTTACCATACCACAGGCTCTCTTGACGCTTACTTTGGGATCAGGTGGCCGCGTGTGGAGATGTCTCAAGATATTATTATTTACATGTAAAATGTATTCATTACGAAAACCTTACAAAGTTTTACACTTACCAACTGGTTTCGGGTACTCCACCTCAGGCAACCAACGAGATACTTCGCCCTCACCCAATGAAGCGCTAGTCTCGGCGTTCTCCAGCGCCACCTGGTAGCCGGACGGCGTTTTCGACAGCATGGTCGCTTTGAGGCTTTCTCCCAACTGTAAAGAGGTGATGATTGATAGCGAAAAATTAATTTTACATTGAGACTCTAGATGATAAAACTGCAAATCCTACAAGACATATGTATTATACATAGTACATTGCTGAATACGAATGTTGCCAATCTTTATTATAATCATGATAAAAATTGTTATGTTTGAAACCAGCATAAAAAAAGGTATAAAACGATGCGAGCGGCATTAAGTCTGGATGGCGGCGGCGCAAGTGCCGAGTGAACTCGAGCGCGCTGCACTTACGCTGACGTTGTCGCTCTGCAGCACGCAGCAGAACTCTGCGACGGCGTCGTAGCCGGCGGGCAGCGCGCGGCAGCAGGCGCCGGGCGCCAGCGGCACCACGCGGCTGCCGTCCACGAGCGCGGCGGCGGCGGGCGCCAGACAGCGCGCGCGGTACCACGCCTCCTCTGACGGCTCGAAGTACGCGAAACATTCGCCCACGGAGGGGCTGTGGAACACATTCGACGAATCACTCACCGCCATTCCTTTTTTGAAAAACCATAGCCTCGAGTTTGATTATGTATGTATGTAACTGCCAGTTTAAAAGATGTTACCTTCAAAGCGACTTTTACCATATAGGACAGAATAAATTGGATGTGAGCTTCATGGAACATAATTTAGTGGTATTATACTTAACCTCGTGAACTAACGATATTTTAAAAGTTGTAATAAGGTTCATTGGTTCATTGTTTGATTTTTTACATTAGAAACATCTAAACGATCGAATAATTGTTAGTTTGCAAAGTAGCTAGGACTAAGGAACGAAACAATTTACCACATCATGTTGCGTGATTCATCAAAGGATTTAAATGGCAACACGCGACCTCTCAAACATAGCTGAAGTAGCGAAATACTCAAAGTGGCTGGCAGTAGTCGGAGACAGCTGAAGATCGAGCTCAGTGGAGACACCAATGTTCAGCATTGAATGGGAGCGGATTAAAATGATGTATACTGACGTGTGCTGGCGCTCGTCGAGGGCGCACAGCTGCGCGAACTCGTCGCAGAGGCGCTGGAAGGCGGGCTCGCTGCGCTCGTTGATGCTGAGGCACACGTAGCCCGACTGCTGCGTGCGGCACGCGGCGGCGCGCGCGTCCACCGACAGCATGGCCGAGTCGCCCGCCGACAGCGTCTCCATCAGGTACCTGCCAACGTTCGCGTCGTTCGTACCACGTACAAGCAGTGATAGCCTAGCGTATCACTCTGAGGGCCCGACATTATGTAATTGATAAGCCAGTAAAGATGGATAGTCTACCGCCCTACTTCACCTTCGTTCTATTGTTAATGGCTTCCTCACCCCCCCCCCCCAACCCCCATTTGCAGTTGATTGACATATGAAAAACATGTATGTATTGTAGACAAATACAAATATTAGTGATAAGTTTCTTTCCCTAAATCCGTATACTAGTCATATCGTACTATTTTAGACACTAACCATAGTACACCACATTATTTCCTTACTGTTTAGGCACAATTTTCCTCGCGGGCAGCACATCACTCAAAGAGCCAGGTGATTTGATCTTCGGCAGCGGTTCAGTGTTCAGCGGTGCCGGCGCCTCAGGCTCCGACGCGATCTCCTGCTGGCTCTTTGTTGCAGAAGCAGAGGCTGGTGCTGACTCTTTGTTGGAAGGTGCTTCCTTAGGCACCTCGTTCCTGACTGGCTTGAACGCTGGCGTGGTCCGTTTCGGGCTTTGAGTGTATTGTTTCCAATCGAAGTTCGATTGGTCGTCTGCAATCAGATTGTAAGCATAGTTTTATTATAATTATGTTACAGGAGTGGTTGAACAAAGTTTCAGTTAGAGCTGTGTTAATACCATCACTGTGCGTATGTGTGCCTATGTTCACAGTGATTCTGATGTCCATGTCGAGTACACACACAAAATCGGAACAACATTTTACAACATAAAATCACAGACAGTCACAGGAATGTAGTACACTATTTAGATCCCAATATTGAATAGATGGTGAGCCTATTGCCATTACTATGCCTATATTCAGACTCTGAGGCACTACTAGAAAATTTAAATTGAGAAAATTTGTATAGTGCTGGTTGCGTGATTTAAACCCGGGAGCTCTTGATAGGCAGTTAAGTTTTCAACCAACACCACCAACGATGTGTAGCGGAGCTACTTTTGCAATAATTCTCAACACACGGTCGGACAGAGCAATTCTTTCTTTATATCAGAGAGTCCCCACCGGCTTATCGCGACGGCGATCGGCGCACACGCCGCCGCCCGGCAGCGAGCGGGCAGTCTGCCTCGAAAC
>DWEJ01000554.1:0-16127 GCA_018245835.1 Mysoria sejanus stolli
AGGATATGCCGAGCTGGCGTCCGCGTTGCATCCCTCGGCTCTCACCCCTAGCTCGCCTGCTCATCTTTATTGTCTAGATATTTAATTTTTTTCTTTTCGGTCAGTATTTACGCGGGAAAAACTTTGTGACACACTGACTTTAACGCGGGCGAAGCCGCGAGTACACCTAGTGAATAATATAATGGAAAGGGTTGAAGTTAGAGCATTGAAGTTTAGAGTAAATTTTAACATACGATAGGTACAGAAATGATATGTAAGTACATACATCATTCGTTCTCTCGCTCTCTCTATTAGTTACAATACAACTCAGATTAATATCAGGACTTTTCAAATGCAAACTTTTGGCCTCCTCATGAGAATTTATAAAAAGTTGAAAATCGATTCTCACGTACATTCACATTCTCCGCTCGGTTCACATCCTTTCTGGCTTCCGGCGTCAAAATAAGTCAAAACTTATCGATCGAATAATATTATCGAATATTCTTAAAAAATCTCACGTCCACACTTACGCGACGCTCGTCATTCATTGTTTTTGGAAGGAAACAAAAAAGAACATGGAATGTTGAGAAAGTTTTTTGGGCCCAAGGGCGTAGGGCCGCGGGCATACATCTGCTCGACACATGCAACCACTAAACGGACCTTTGGGAAGTTTGCGAAAGGAACAAGGTCGTATTGCACATTGATTTTACGAGTTATATCGATATCAGTAAAGTATCGATATCGATAAATCAGTGGCTGACTGATGACTTATGTTATGTAACTATCTTGTAAAATTTGTCTTTGGATGTTAACCTATATAACTGGTTATATAACGCTATTGTTAAGTAAAATAATTTGTGTTAGAGTTTTTTCCAATACTTTTAAATATATTTTTATTATTTTTCTTATAGAGGTATTTTGTTATTACTTTGCTAATAAACTACAATACTATAATGTATTACAAATGTGTTAAAATATGATTTATAAGTATTGACGCATTGTTCCTAGGCAATTGAGATAAATTGTTTAGTAAGCAAATAACGAGTTATTAGTACATTCCACATAGAAATAACATAGCAATAATAGTAAAACATATAAAATGAAAAAAAAATACAAATACATCAATATCGATAATTAATGCAATCAATGATAGACATCACTTTCAGAAGCGATAATTCACAGGCCACAAATCTGAAAGGCCGTTAAAGTTTCACCCGATCCCCTGTGACGCCAGAGAATGGCAACTTTGTATTGCATATATTTCAGTATGCTCAAATTCAGTGCACTTCTCAATGTTATAAAATTTTAAATAATAGTAACCCACAAGCCTACATCGGGTTCAATTCACGTTTGGGCGGCCACGAGCAAACTTCTACCAATTTTGAGTTTATACTGATGTCCGTAACTAGAATAAACATTGCCAAGATGTGTAATGCGATGAATACGTGCTACAATATACATATGTATGTATTTACTTTTTACCTGTTATTTATAGATCATAATCTATTTGTGTTATAATGTTATTTGTTTGTTACATCCTATTTATTTTTTTTATTTTTATTTGCTTATTAGGCTATTTATATTTATAAATTTTTTTTTCTTTATTACGATCTTTTTATTTTTTAACAAATATATATTTGGTTTTTAACATGTTATTCTTTTGTTAGGACCCATATTTTTATATCTGCTATTCATGTCCCAGCGACTAAAGAGTGAGCCCTAGCTGGCGTAACCAACACAATCCTAACAATCAACGTCTTGTTCAATGAAACTTTGTTGGAATTCATTTCTATTTCTTCGATACTACTATTTACATAAATTTTTACACTGCACTTTATTTCACGAATAAATTTACAGACGTAAGCTGGTCCGCTATTTCCATTAATCCTATCCATGGAGTCCTGATTTGTGTTAATATTAAGAGTCTTATTAACAACTAATACTAATAGACAGATGGACATTAACAGCCCAATTCCTTCGGTTTAGTTGCTTGCTAATCTGTTACTCTCTCTGCATATAATTTACTCTGTACTATAACCTCGACATAATGTTATGTAGTTTACATTGAACCGCTTTAAATTATAAATAATGTAATAATCATTTTCTTTGATATTCCTATGCACGGCTTTGACAACACTAATATTAACCATGTTTCGTTTCCAAAAATAATAAATCCCATTAAATCTCCAGTAACAACCATGGAACTAAAACTGGCGACAATAAACTTTGTAGCGTAAAAATTGTTGAATTCACATTGATCTCTTTCTTTCATTATCAAACTGCATACAGTGCAAGTGGGACAAAACATGAAACCTACGGCAAAAATAACCGATACCAAGTAAGGAGGGTAAACATAATAATTTGAGATCATAATTCCAGTATTTTTAGTACTCAAAACTCCATGTGCGGCACGTTTTAGGCAATTGATTTTACGCTCTACAGGTCTTTCGTACTTTTCCACATGTTATGCCATTATTTCGGTTAAGGCATACCTACTTTTTTGATACCTAACATACAAAATAATGTAGCAATTTTTAGTATTCAGATTAATTCAAAACAACGAAGCCATTGTTAATTCGTAACAACACGCTTGTTATCCCCGAACAGGTAGGCATAGAAGTGTAGTACACTCCCACGTTACAGCAGTTACGTTCACGTCCCACTATGGAATAGGTGGTGAGTCTATTGCAATACACCGTGCACACGGTTAGACTCCGAACCACTATTAGAAAAGCAAAATTATAAATAAGGGTAAATCGTATTTTTTAATCGAATTCACAAACCCACAAACAAAAAAAAATTTTAAAGTTGGTCAGACCTTCCAAATTGTCTAAATTTTAATAATTTAACATTCCACTGTAAGACGTCATAAAATCAGCGTAGATTATAAGCTTAACAATCGCATATTAGAGATTTGCAAAGAATAATATGTACCTTAGTATTTGAACAACAAGATTAAATAAAAAACGTTACACATCGTCATCGTTATTATCATCATCATGACCGACATTATCGCAATCGTCGTTATCATAGTTATCACCACCACAGCCACCATCATAATAACCACCATGATGACCATCATCGTGACCACCATGGTTATCATCATCATTATCGTCATCATGATCATTATCATCATGATCGTCATCATTATCAAACTTTTTATCGTTCCACTGTTTGACGAAGTCTCCTCTCAAAATGCGAAATCTTAAACAATTCTGATTCAACTTTATTCCCTGGAACTTCCAATATATTGAAAGCAAGCTAAACAATGTCCGTAAAGAAAAGTACTCCAGAGCAATATCTCGTAATGGTGGCGTTGAAATAATATATTTAGAGCGAATTTATTACGTTCAGGTGTACACCGGTTGCTATTTTGGGATGTTACACTGCGTTCTAGTACACTGTGAGAAAGGGTAAAGTGCAGATAACGGGTGAATCGTTTCGAATATTCATTTGAAAAGCTCAGTAGAATTCATTGTGACGTAACCAACATAGCTCGTAGGTATCTATGACATTGTCTAAATAGTAGATAATATCTACTTTAGTGACATAGTAAATAAATTGGATAGGGACTGTAGTGGTGGTACACAATGATTTTAAAATTATACTTATATGTAAAGCATCTGTGTATATATAGTTCAAGTGAGACAGCACGGTCCATATATATATTTAATACTAAAGTAAATTGTATCGGTCTGTACGTCATAATGGTCGATTTTGCGTCTATGCAAGAGACGATCATATTACAATAAATCCTGAATTGTGACAACAAAGATGAACATTTTAAAATATAACAGATACTTATACTCATTGGGGCGACATTAAGTGTGAGAGTGTGTGCTCATCTTAAATTATCATTGATACTAGCTGGTGAAACTCGCAGGAGCAGCCCAAATTCTACAGAACTATTAACTATAACTAAAGGTCAGTTTTGGCTTCTGGTTGCTGGCCTGCAAGATATATTTTATTTAAATTTCGTAAAACAATTACTAATATAAAATCTAAGTTTCTTTGTTACAGATGACACTTTCACGGTTGTAGAAGCGTCAACTAATGATCGCTTGCGACTAACGTGTGCTTTAAAACCGAAGAACCAGGGGCAGACTATTCGGTGGTTTTTGAACGGCAAACCGTTGGACACCTCAGCGAAGAACCGAGTATCACAGCAGAGGCAATGGTAATGGACACAACCACATGACATATATATCATGCGACATAATATATACTATCTTAAAAATATAGGCCCCTAGTTAAAAATCCAAATGCTTTATGAGTTTTCGTGTTGAAGTGTATTTTTGTTTAAAAATTCTGATTCAAAGTTTCGTTGCAATAGTTAATAATATATTGCATTGCCTATAGTCCCCACACTAAGCAAGTGGGTTGGAGATCGAGAAGTATCGCTTCTCGGCTTGCTTACGCTATTGCCTATAGGCGGCCAGGGCATTTAGCTGGGCCTAGACAGACTACGCCATACCGCGATCTGCCAGTGAAGGGCTTAGTCGCCTCTTACGAAGTGTATCCTGTACAGTATCTCTGTATCCCCGTACGCGGTCGGAGTATATATTCTTACTCTGGGCCGACATAGAAAATTTTACGTATTATTCAATTTTTAAAATAATACACATTTACATTCGTGATGACATAACGTTATATAATTTTTCTACCTAATTTCATAGAAATATTATGTTATCATCGCCCTCGAGCTCATTGTTCTATAAAAATATCTTGAATATCATCGACGGAAATACAGACAGCGAGATTTATATATCCGCGACGATTAAACGTTTAAATTTCGAAGTATTAAATCGCTAGAGACAATAATTTATAGCTAATACCACATTATTTTCACTTGCGAATCACGACAGTATTTTCCAAATACGCAGGCTAATCGTAGCAGCATCCAAAATACTTAGAAAACCAGAGACAAACAGCCATTCCGACAAGAGCTTGCATCAATATTTACGTCTTTCTATTCGAAGATGTTGAAAACACAATAATTCAAAATGCAACGGCCATACAGAATGCGATTCTATTCGTGGCATATCATAACAAACTGTCGATCAAAATATTCATCATTAATCAAACGGGTATTTTGTAATTGGATTATGAGACCGAATATTGATCTAAATTGCCCCTTACAAGATTTCAGTGGAACGAAATTAACGTGTTTCTTGTTATACAATTTAATGTTATTGGAGAGCTGTGTTTGGATTATGCCCAAGAAATTCGTATCAGTTCAAGCTGATCATGTAGAATAGATATATTCGATCATCAATTTTCATTTGTCTGGTGTTGGATATAAAACTGTTGTTGCACCATCGTCCATAGTTTTCCAACAAAATTATTACGCTTCTGTTCAACAATTTATCAGACCTTGGAATTTATTTTCGTCATATTTTACATCACATTAGCAGTGAGAAAATTTGTAATATAATGAAACAATGAGTATAACAAAATCATACTTATTGCGTTCGGAGTGAACATAAAATTTTATTTTATTTTCACAGGTTGAGAATAAAAAGTTTCCAAGCGAAGGATATTGGTGTGTACTCTTGTCAGAACGGAGAAGAGATGGGACGGGAATTCAAGATTGCAATCAAACATAAATTGGACTTGATAGTCGACAGCATAGAAGGTTAGTACGGAATTAATAAAATAAAAATGGCGTAATTATTTTGAATAGATCATACCATAGATCAGATCATAATAGACCATAGTTCAATACGAAAATACTGTTAGGAAAAAAAATCTTAAATACAATTAAAAGTTTTGCATTATGTCATTAGTTTTTAATTGTACTATCCATATTTTTGTGTTAGAGTTTGAAAACGTGTTCCTTTAGCCAAGTCGACTCCTTTGTACATAAAGTTAAAATGTAAAGAAATAAAATGCTTCTTAATAAACATACTCCGCTCCGCCTGGAAAAGTTCCCAGTTATTTTCATGTAACATTTAATTGATGTCTTTATATTAGCAGCCAGATGTGAAAACAGAACGTTAAATCCTCGGATTTCAACGTAAATGTAGGGAGTAGTGCATTCAAGCTTAATATTATGAAAATAGATGTTATTTACATATTTACATGGTATATAAAAGTAATTGTATCAAGGATTTTATTGACTTATTCGTGCCTCCTTGCTAATTACCTGATTTTATATAATATACAAATTTATAGTATGTATTTTGTCATAAAGATGTCGACTAACAATATTGTAATAATATTTACAGAATATCAATCAGATGCAAATGTACCAAAATCGATGCAAGAAACACTACCGCACCACCAAACTGCACCGCTAGGAAGTGGTAAGGGAGTTGAAGAAGACTACCAGAATAGTGCAAAGAGATACGCAAGGAATAATAAATACAAAGAGTACGACACTAAAGATGAAGAGCTTGATGATAAAAATGAAAAAGAGCACCGAGTTTATGGCCACTTTGACAGCAGTATGATAAAATTTTCCCCAAAATTCAGACATCCTTCAAAAATGGTTAATGAGGAAATAAGAACAGTTGGCAGTTCGGTTCGGCTGAGATGCGCTGCTGAAGGTGAGACTTTTTAATTTATCCTTCTTCTTCTTTTTTTCGAATTACTCGAATAAAGTTCTTATAAGGGCTCATCACAACTACAAGTGTTCGATTATATTCTCCCATTTCATTATTATGTAACATAAATGTAGAACATATGTTACTTATAAAAATTGTGGTAAATTTTTAAGTGATGCACATGAGAATCGTAAAAAATTCTGAAATCAGATGTAAATGACCAAAAATGCATCTTGTTCCAAAGCAATGACCGTAACCCGTTTTTAAATGCGGGTAAACAAACAATTTTTTCACCTCGGCGTGTCAACGAAAATAGCCTCCTCTAACCGTCAGTCAGGAACAGAAATAGCGTGTAGAAATACCGTTTTATTATCTCGTAAACTTTCGCAGGGAATCCAACGCCGAACATAACGTGGTTCAAAAATAATGCTACACCTATATCGAGGAACGTTTTCCAACCGTTTTATGGAAAATGGTCGATAGCACTCGAGGAACTAACAAAAGCTGATAGTGGAAATTACAGTTGTGTCATTTGCAATGAACTGGGATGTATCCAGCATACGTACATACTTGACGTTCAAAGTGAGTTTAATGAGATTTCTTTTCTGTATAGTAATCAGTAATCTAACAAGTCTTTTTTATATATGTATATTGTTTCCTAATAACCTACCTATGTTTATTTATGTTTCGTATTTGAACTTGTTTATCTCTTTATTATACAAGTATCTCTGATTTTGTGTCAATGATGTAACCTACTAATATGTACGATAACTCTTACAGAATATCAATTAGACGTTGATGCGCAAATATCAATGCCAGAGACATTATCGCAACACCAAGCAGCACCGCTTGTGGATAACAATACGATCGAGGAAAATAATACAAGCGATGTGAAAACATTTTCAAGAAATAACAAGTTTAAGGAATACGACAGTAAAGATGAAGACCCTGACGACAAAAACGAGAAAGAACATCAGAATTATGGTCATGTAGATAACTCTACCACTAAATTCCCGCCAAAATTCAAGCATCCTTCCAAAATGTTTGATATGGAAATGAAGCCAGCAGGGAGTTCTATTAGGTTTAGATGCGCTGTAGAAGGTATCAATTTATTTTATGATATAATGCTAAAGTTAAAAGGAATAACTTCCACTTTAGATTTGACTTGATAAGAATTTTGTGATGCATATCGAATTCGTTAAATTATAGTTAAATTCATTAAAATGACCATTTTTATTTTAGTAACATCATTGTTTTTTTTCATCAACTCTTCTTATAAATGTATTAATAATTATGCGTAAATAACAGAATTAACTTAAGTAGATGTCATATATCGTTAATCAAGCGTCTGTAAAAGTAATCATAATATGACAGTTTTTTAATTATTTCGTATTTTTTAGGTAATCCAACGCCGAATATAACATGGTTCAAAAATAACGCCTCGCCTATATTGAGGTCTTATTTCCATCCGTCTTATGGGAGATGGTCGATAGCCCTTGAGGAACTGACGAAAGCTGACAATGGAAATTATACTTGCCTCATTTGCAATGAATTAGGATGCATCGACCATACATATGTGCTTCACGTTCAAGGTGAATATAATTTTAATGTAACGATTATTGATTTTATTGACGCTGTTAATTTAATATTATTTAGAATCACTTAAGTTTAAATGCATATTATATAGATCATAATTATCACTTACATCAGATCAATATTAGTGTAAGTCCATCTCTAACAAAAATTGATAAATCTGTAATCGAATGCTTTAGAACGGTATCCATCGAAACCATACATAAAGGAAGGCTATCCAGGAAATAAAACGGTTTTGGTTAACGGCACGGTACAGCTATCTTGTCCTCCGGTATCGGATCTGGAGCCTGGGCTGTACTGGATCAGACCCTCAATGAACTATTCATTAAGAGATGTTGACGTCGGACCGAGTGACGCTCCAATACCAGCTGGAGAACGCATAGAGGTCTAAAATTTTGATTCAGGTGGTGGATTTATAGGTTCATAATTTAATTGACAAATGGTTGTGGGAATCTTGCAAAACTATCATACATCTTGAAAAGTTACAAAATGAAAATGTCTATGGAATTTTAAAACTGTTGGTGTAATAATTTTTGATTGGTTATTATCATTTCGAATGTTGGACAATCTTATATTATACAAATTTATAATTTATTTTGCCTCTTTTAATTGCTACTTTTCAAGATGCAAGGAAACACATTACTTTACAAGTGTTCTCGGCATTAACCGTTCCATTATCTATATGTCCTTTGCGTACTCGTATGTCCTTCATAATTATATTGATGTCATCTAATAATTAGCCAAGTGCTGTTCAGTCTTATGTTAAATGTGTTAATCTGGTGAAGGTATTTGACGTATTTGTAAGTTATGCAAGGTGATTGGTTTCTACAGTTCGTGTTTAACCAATAATTTGGATACAGTAACTGACATTTTTTTTGACACATAACACTACTTCACTCGCTACATCTCAATGCGAAACATTATATTTACATTTCTACTTATTACGCAATTTTACTCGCTATATATCACATCCCTAAACAACATTTACTTGTATCTACTCAAATCAGTGAAAATATCTCACATTGCAATGACCACTCTGTCGTCCAGGACTGCCCGTACGCTGATGCTAAGGGACTAACATTTAGAAATTTGTTCATAGAGCGTTTATACGCAAAGCCGGTTCTTACGCAAGGCGCCATCAATCAGACCAGGTTGGTTGGGGAAACAGCTAAGTTTAGCTGCGAGTTTCTATCAGATATGCATCCTTACGTGTTTTGGATGTATTTCACCAAAGACGAGTATATTTACAATGAAACCAACAGTGGAGTTTCAAATAAAGAATCCATCGTGTACAGAGATGAACAGAAAATTATTCCGGTGAGGGTTGATTACTAACGCATGGATGTGGGCTCTGTGTACATTTATGAACGGTTCACAAGGCATAAGAAACGGATTATAATTGCATGCGATTTGGTGAAAATCAATTAACTATGCATGAAGATATTTATAATTTTATAAAGGTCATTATTAACCCATTAGTATCGAATGCTATTGCGAAATATTTGTAAATTGAAATAATTAGTAACGTTTTTAAAATTTCAATTGTCGGGCATATTTGATTGTAAGTTTGCACGATTTATTTATTAATTATGAATTACCTCCATGATGTTGCATGACACTATTTGAAATCTATGTCTCTGTTGCATCCGTTAAATCTGTACAAAGTCTGTATTACGATCGTAGTTATACTTATAAAATCTCTAAATGAAATATAAATTTTGGGATTTTATAAAAGCGTTCAAATCTAACCTTGCAATTTGTAAATCGCTGACATGAATGACTTGGAAACTATTTTGGCTGTATGGCAAATTGAATGTAAGAATAGAATAGAATTCAATAACTGAGAGCTTTACCATCGGTTATTAAAAGTAATAAAATGATTACAATAATTAATATACATGAAAATTATTTTTTTTGATGGAAAAAGAGACGATAAATGTTACACAATGTATTACATGACAAATGATAATTACAGAGTGAGAACCCCGATGATAAGCCAGAAACACTTACGCTGTATAACGTCACACAAGAAGATGAAGGATGGTACGTGTGTGTCGCCCTGAACTCTCTCGGCAACACAACCGCCAAGGGCTACCTCTCTGTGGTTGAATGTAAGTACATCACAGAAAGAACTTTAGGATACAGATATATTGTACTATACAATATTCATTCCACAAATCAGATATTAAATGTACGTAATGTGACATATTATGTCGATCTAGAGCACATATAAGTTAGAAAAATGACAAGAAATACCACTTTAATTAAATTTTACATTGAAATGTAATCAAGATTGGGATAGTTGTAGCGTGTATGCAGTCAAATATTTTATCTACAGCTATCTACAGTTTTAATGTTTGCTTACAAATGCTGAACATTACATTTTCAGCATTCCCAGACTCGGCGCCGCTGGACCACGGCAAGCATGCGCTGTTCATCAATATCCTAACAGCAGTGCTGGGTGCCATGTTCTTCGTGGCCGCGATAATAGTGGTGATGATTTTCAAAAAGTTAAAGCGGGAGAAGATAAAGAAGGAGCTGGCGATAGAGACGGCGAGGGCGGTGATCGTGACCCACTGGACGAAGAAGGTGACCGTTGAGAAACCGCAGATGAACGGCTCGCCGAACGCTGCTGGGGAAGCACTGGTACTTGGAACATTTTAAAGAAAAACATTACATTTTTAAATTTATTAACATAGTGTCATGTAAAAAAAAACAACTTCACGCCTGTAATCCCCGAAGAGGTAGGCAGAGGAATGCAGAATACGCCCGCGTTTCACCGGTTACGTTTACGTACAACTATGGAATAGGTGGTGAGCCTATTGCCATGCATGGGGCACATATCCAGATTCCGAAAAACTACTAGAATTTTAATTTAGATTTTCTAGAAAATTCTCTAATAAAAATTCTAAATTAGTGTCATGTAAGTTTACTTATAATAGAAGAGTATATTTTAATGTAGCTATTTCTGATGAACTTGCATCAAAATTTTAATTAAGCTGTAAACTTATACGTAATTGAGTAATTGTGTTGAGTTGTAATTTGAGTTGTAATTTCATTTATTTTTATTTGTTTATTATTTAACATTATACTTTGATACTTTGTTTGGTTTGCACTGATGGCTTGAACTTATACCAATACCCTAATTCTCATTGTAACAATTAAGTTCATTCATTCGAATATTCATTTTTGAATTCCTTTGTATTCAGACTTAGTAATATTTTGTCTAATCATTGTAATAATTTATTTCCCTGACAGTTGATGCCAGTCGTGAAGATCGAGAAGCAGAAGCTGCAACAAGTCCAGAGTAACACTTGCGACTCCATGATGATGTCGGAGTACGAGCTGCCGGTGGATATCGACTGGGAAGTCCCGAGGGAATCACTGTCGATAGGCAAGATCTTGGGAGAAGGCGAGTTCGGGAAGGTCGTCAAGGCTGAATGCGCGGGGATACTGAAACCGGGAGTTCAGTCCGTCGTTGCGGTTAAGATGTTAAAAGGTAAGTGTTATGAAATAATGTAAAGCTTCAAACACTTCGAAATGTAACCACGAAATAACCCAAGTAAATTGACTAAATTTATGACAGCACTAAGGATAATAATACAAATTACTATTTCATTATTAAATTTTTACACCGATGTTGAAAAGTAAATTGATATAACGAATATAAAACTTGTGGTTGTAATCATGAATTTTTCACTTCTTACGACCTATTCGGAAATTATTCATCAAATT
Source organism: Mysoria sejanus stolli (assembly GCA_018245835.1). Classification (NCBI taxonomy): domain Eukaryota; kingdom Metazoa; phylum Arthropoda; class Insecta; order Lepidoptera; family Hesperiidae; genus Mysarbia; species Mysarbia sejanus. The sequence goes on from DWEJ01000554.1 coordinate 11,853, forward strand.
AAATTGTCTTTTATGTGATGTTTCAGAGGGTCATACCGATGCAGAGATGATGGCTCTAGTGTCGGAAATGGAAATGATGAAGATGATCGGCAAACATGTGAACATCATCAACTTACTGGGATGCTGCACTCAAGATGGACCTCTATATGTCATAGTTGAATACGCTCCCAATGGCAACTTGCGCGAATACCTTAGAAATCACAGACCTGGAAATAGGTAATCTGCATACAGAGGTTTTGTATTATTTCACAATCACTTCAATTACTTTAAGATTGGAGAAAAATTGTATTTATCAAGAAATCAATAGGTATTTCATCTTCACCATCATCGACCTATCGAAGTCCACTGCTGGACATAGATCTTCTCTAAGAGGTTATGCTCATAATCCCTAAGCTGAGCATGCCGGTATTTACTTATGGAAAATCTCTGCTATTAATTTTATTGTTTTATGGATAAGCTTTATAAATAACAATGTTTGCTTTGGCAATTCCAATGATTAGGTATCTTAAACAGAGTCGTAGTCGAACACTTCATGCTTTGTTTCAAATATATTTAATATGCATTTATACATCCCTATAATCCCATTTCAGATACGAATCTCCAACAGAAGACTTAAAAGAAAAGAAGACATTGACACAGAAGGATTTGGTATCATTCTCCTATCAAGTCGCTCGAGGCATGGAATACTTGGCGTCTAGAAGAGTGAGTATCATTTCTACGTATATTATATCTCGTCTGTAGTTCCCGAAGAGGTAGGCAGAGGCCTACCTCTTCGGGAACTACTTAATTGGCAGTCGCGCTTGCAACCATCGCAATCAATGAGGCAGTTAGTACTACTTTTAAGAATTGTCCCATATATCGTTTATTTATTTGTTCTCTGCTGATAACGGATATTATTGACGTCACGGGCACACTAATACCAACGGTTCCAATGAATAAGCAATACCCTCCAACTGCGGCAGTGCATCCACCGCGACCTGGCGGCGCGCAACGTGCTGGTGTCTGACGACTGCGTGCTGAAGATCGCGGACTTCGGGCTCGCCAAGGACGTGCACAGCAACGACTACTACCGCAAGAAGACCGAGGGCCGCCTGCCCGTGCGGTGGATGGCGCCCGAGTCGCTGTACCACAAGGTGTTCACCACGCAGACCGACGTGTACGTAACCGTCGCAGTATATACAGCACTCGACGACACGCCGGAGGAGAGATAGTAATATGGATGATTGGAAAATTATGACTGATGAATGGATGGAAGAAAATTTATTGTCAAATTCTTTCATTGCATGTAAATCTATAAACCTATAAATCGATTTAAAAGTTTATATTAGGTTTCAATTTGGTGCTGTTAAATTAAAATCTGATATTAAAAACAACTTGAACTGACTACCAAGATTGAATGACCGTCCCTGGTTCGCCGGCAGCTGGTCGTTCGGCGTGTTGCTGTGGGAGATCATGACGCTGGGCGGCACGCCCTACCCCACGGTGCCGGGACAGTACATGTACCAGCACCTCAGCGCCGGTCACCGCATGGAGAAGCCGCCCTGCTGCAGCCTGGAGATGTGAGTGCTAAAATATCTAAAATTGTCGTTTTGTACAAAGTGCAAATTCTAAATTGTCGTTTTATAAAATCATATGGCACTTTATGACTTTAACTCTTATGCTATGCGTGGAAGAAAATGTACAAGGATTTTGTGCCCTGACTCCTACAGTTTCTTTGGAATTCAATTAAATCATATCCTTACAGTTATATGCTGATGCGAGAGTGCTGGTCTTTTTCTCCCGGCGACCGGCCATCGTTCACGGAGCTGGTCGAAGACTTAGACAAAATACTCACGGTGACCGCCAACCAAGAATACCTGGACCTCGGGCTGCCACAGCTCGACACCCCGCCCTCCAGCTACGACGGCTCCGGGGACGAGAGTGACAGTGAGTTCCCCTTCATCAAATAGCCAAATGAAGAACTTGCGACTTCAATAAGTTGGGTCTGAAGTCATAAAGTCATTACGAGGATCGTAATTGATACGAAAAGATGAGATTTGGACCGATTTGAAAATTATAACAATGATGTAAGTTATAACATTACAAGAAACAATTTATAACAAATTATAACAAGTAAACTATAACATTGACAATCTGTATATTGGTAAAATTGAAGAGTAACTATCATATGATAGTTCAAAAGCTTGGAAATAATGAACGGCTTATCCAGAAGTATATATCAATAAAAGAAAATGACACATTACAAGAAGTCGAATCGCAAATATACTTAGCGAAAAGATAATGCCACTTTTGACATTTCTATGACATTCGAAAAGTAATCTAAACATAATAAACCTGTAATGACTAAAATCGCTCTCCGATATTCAACTGATGTTAATAACGATTCTATTATTTGGATCGATCGATTGTTTTGTATAAGTGTTGTATGGAGAATACTCATAGATTCAAATTCGCTTTTACGGCTTTATGGCAACAAAGAACATTGGTCGAAGCATTTTTTCTGTAGGTTATTAAGATATATAGAATAGAGAGAAAAGAGATAGATAATTTAAGAGTGATGAATTAAAAAGCACTTCCGGTCCGCAGGGATCGAGATATTTGGCCCTTTGTGCTCTCTGTCTATCCCGTGAGAGACCTGGGGTGACGATGTAATATTGAATGACTACTAAGTAGCTGATGTTATTGTTTACCCACCTTGGATTTGTCTGGCGACAGTCGACATTTTCTGATTGTCGATGTTAGTAAGCGTTAGGTTAAGTATTTACTAGTATTGAACGTTGAAATTTGTGCCTAAATGATCGGAATTATTCCAGCATAGTGCAAATTTTTCAACAAATACAAATTTCATTTTCATTTGTTTTTTTTTTATAATTTTATTTTGATTTCAATACAGGGTTACGTTGAAAATCAAAGCTCTTTTTAGATCAACTCGAAGTTTTTTAGCCTAAAAGAGCATCACTATCACGGCTTTGTCTAGGTCGATACCATTTAGTATCATGATTTGTAATTATATTCTGTCTTGTAATTTGAGTATCGTAAAAGTTCGCAGATTTTTAAAAAGAAGATTTTTTCTTAGTCCGATCATGTTGGCACTTCATTTCCTCATATTTATTAGCGACTGAATGTATTAAGCAGTTATCTTCAAATGAATAATTGCTACCGAAATCAAGTTTTTGAACTTGAAAGTGCATAAGGCTTGAAAGTGTATTTGGTTCAATAAAATTAACACTCAATTTTGGAAAATAATTATTAGATATCATTTACACAAAACTGGCCAATTCACATTCTGTTCTTATATCTTCATTTCGCTAGTTTAGTTCTAAAGGTATTTATTTATTTACTCGTTAATGTACCAAAAATCGCATCACAAAGTATTGCATAATATTAAAATAGTGACTGTAAATATATAAAGAGTTAAGCGATATTTGAATTGCGGTAATAATCAATGCATTGGCTGCGTTACGTATATTTGAAATATTTTTGTACATATATTTAAATAAGTACCAAAGTTTGTAGGTATTTTTTATATTCTTAAGTTTCTTGTATATTTCAAAGTATTATTGTGTATTTCGTAGGTTACCGTAGGTATTACAAGCCGCTGAAACAGCTGCTCAACTGTATCCATGACTACGTGAAAAGAGTGTCTCATTTTTTATTCTTTTTATAATACTCACATTTTGATACGTACTTGAAGGTTGGATGAAAAACTTAAAAAAATCCGTTTTATTCGAAATAATTTGTTATCAAAATTTAAAGCACATCTAGTCTGTTTATTTTTAAAAATAATAATGGCATGCTACGTTCTAAATTTAAATTAAATATGTATGTACACTAGTGACATCTATCGAAACGTCCACTGTAATGGTTTTTATATTTATAAGATATATGGAGAAATTTCGATGAAAATGAAGCATAAGCGCTTGGGAGCAAATAAATTGGATCACGAAGCTACCCGATTTTTACTGTACAATATCGTTGACAACTTTTATCCTCTCGAGACACCTTCGCTACTTCGTAATCTGTAAACGCTTTATAATTTCAGCTGTTGATTTTCGTTTTCTCTTTTTAATAATTCAAACGTGGTAAGAAAGAACGAGACAACGCAATAGTAGTAACAGCCTTTTATTAATAAAAGCCTGTTATTACATGAGCGTTTACGTAACCTATCTTGTAGGGAATCTATGCATGTGACCACCAAATTATATTTGTACTTAATTAGTTTAATTATATCACAAATATTATTATTATGATTGTGTTTATTTTTAGCTCTAGGAA
>DWEJ01000555.1:0-16120 GCA_018245835.1 Mysoria sejanus stolli
GAGGAATACAGAACATTCCCACGATTCACCAGTTACGTTTACGTCGCACTATGGAATAGGTGGTGAGCCTATTGCCATGTATCAGGCACATATCCAGACTCCGAACCACTACTAGAAAATATAAATTAGAAAATTTTTGTAGTTTTCGACCCTGGCATCGAATCCTGGACCTCCCGATCGGCAGTCGCACCTGCAACCAACACGACCAACGAGGCAGTTATATACTTAGTTGAAAACTGGGTTCTGAGGTACAAGAGTGAGGACACACTGTGAACGATTTTGTCAACTCTATACAAAACCACAGTTTTTCTGGTTTTCGAAATCTAACAGATGGGTGAGGTAGAAGTCTCCAAAACCGGCGTGCAGGTATTAAGGGAGTGAAGATTGTGGGAAAAGCACGCCAGATTTGCAAGAATAGGGTTATTTGGCACTGGGTGCCTCTGACTACCCCGCAAACTACCTAACGTGAAGATATACATGTTTATAACTCTTTTCTAAAATGCGTACTCACTACTTACGCACGGCACTCGTCATCGTTAGCACTGATGATTTGATAGACCTTATAAGAGGTGTGCGTGTTGATTTTAAAAGCGTCTAATAATCCCGTATCAGTGTTTATCTAGGGATTTATGATCACGGAAGTCACATGATTGATTAGCGGGAGCTCCCGATAAGAGTTGGTTGGTTTATGTAATTTTTCTATTTCTACGTGATTATTATAAATATGCGGTTATATGTAAATGGTAAATCGACAATCATTATCATTACCGCAATTACGGGGATCGCAAAGAACAACTCCTCATACCGCCTATGCTGGGGTGCTAGAAAGGAGCCTTCCCGAGCGGCGACTGTGTTTAATTAACGAGAAATATTCAACCCGGCGCACCCTCGACATTGCGACTAATCCTTTCACTACGATGGCTGATCACTCACGATCAGTCATTGACTCGACGAAGAAGGAGAAGACCGCCCATGCTGTTGCTCAAAGGCGGCCATGTAATGTACCTGTACAAAATAAACAATATGAAGTTATTATTATGCCTAAGACTTCGCGCAAGGTCTCTAAGGGGCTTGGCACAGAGCATCGATTGTTCAGATATGTCCATCCTGTTAGACTTGAAGTGGTTAACATAGTTTAGATTATTTCGTATTAAGTAACAACAGAGGAACGTAATGATGTCTCCGCACATCACACATTTGTGTCATTTTACAAATAAACCTCTAGGTAGGGTCAGTTAACTCTGTTTAGGCATCAATTTTCGACAGAAGTCGCTCGGTCGATCGTTCTATCGGAAGTCGGAAATTGGAAGTTCTATCTATCCTTGTTTCTCATTTACTTTTTATTACTAAATAGCCCAGTTTTCTTACTAAAATTCGCTTTTCACTTCAATAGTCCAAACTCCTTTCCTTGTGCAATGAACATAATGATAATAAATTAAATTTGCGCCAAGTACTTTCGTGTAATAAAACTAAAAAACATTCCTTGCTTTTTACATCTACGTAAATGAAATACAAGACTAATATTTACAAAAGGTTAATAAGGTATTCAAAAGTGTATGCTGCTTTGATCCTTATCAATAATTTAAAGATTTATTTATTGAGATTACTAGTTACCTCTTATATAAAAAGACAAGGATTATGAAATAATGATATTGTTAGTGCAAGTAGGTAATAGCTAGTCATACAGGGAAACATCTCACGGGAATATTATATAATATTTAAAAGTTACCACATTTTATTTCATACTTTATGTAGGCAAGTTAAGTCTGAAGTTAATGACCAGACGCTGCTTAAAAACTAACTCATAATTGTGGGACACCAGATGAGAGTAATATGTAGCAATGTTGGTGATTTCAAACAATGCACCACAAGTATTGAAATATACTGTTGATATTTTTGTCTGCTACTCAGCTTTAGGATAAGGAAAAAACATTTGATAAATGATATACATTACAGCTAAATGTCCTAGTACTCTGAATGTCAATTTTAAGGATGATTGATTCAGTAGTTTTGTCATAAACGAAATAGAAAAAAAAACATAGGAACAATGTTTCGCTCTTATGAAGGTAATAGCTGAGGAATGGGAGTTTTCTCTATGTGCTCTAATATTTCCGTCTCTTTAATAATAATGAGATTTTTTTGAGATACAAGGGGCATTATATTTTCCTTAAATAATATTACCGTTATAAGTCTTGATATTTCCGGGTGATTTGCGATAGGCTTTTGACCTAAAGAATAATAGGACGGTAGAGGCTGCGGGAAAAACTAATTTTCTGCTCGACTGGAGGCCGAGAGCGCTGAAACGTGACACCGCGTGACCGAGTCAGTCACTTGACATCTTAATAGGTTGAAAATTTCCTCTAATTGATAACAGCTCAATTATCCACTTAATGCATATTCAATTTATCATTAGAGCAACTTGTGCTGTTACTAAAATAGTGAACATTGCTGCCTTTAGTCCATCATCACCATTATCATTGTCACCAGAATCATTATCATCATCATTATCCCGGCTTATTATTATTATTCCCATGATTCCAACGCTTGGCATCCGACTTGGGGATCTCAAAGCACCACTTCTCGAAACTTTTCGGCCGTGTTTAGTTGTAATGTGGTAAGAATGAGTACCAAAATTTGTAATGTTATAAAATTGTTGGCAGATGAAATATGGGAATTGACGCGGTCGCCGCACCTCAAGAACACTGACAGGGTGAAGCTGGACCAAGCAGTCGCCAACTTCAGCTTACAGAACACAGAGTTCCTGCACTTCAACAACACTGAAAGCAGCTGCAGAATAAATGGCGGGACTCACATAAATCCGGCAACTCTTATCATGACATCGGCCGCTGCTTTGTCTATATTCAGGCGATTCTACTGATATCTGTATGTTATCCGGAATAATTGTTTATTATAGACTGCTGTAAGAGTAGGTATAAGAATTTTATCTCTTTGTAAGATTGGATAGAAGTATTATATCATAATTTATCATTATTAAGCAGCAGGAATGTCATTTTCTGGACCAAATACATCTCTCGCATCAACTTGTCTTAGTATATCATGACATTCATTTCAACTTTGTTCTTTTTTAGGAGATCTAACATACTATTTGGACAACTTTTAATATATGAGTATTTGTAGCACACGTAACATGATGCTTGTAATCCCTGAAGTGGTAGGCAGAGGAATGTAGTAGGTACACTAGTACATTACACTAGTTACGTTTACGTCCCACAATGGAATAAACGGTAAGTCTATTGCCATACACCGGGCACATTTTCTGACTTCGAGCCACTACTATAAAATCTAAATATGAAAAATCCAGCAGTGCCCGACCCGGTATTTGAACCCAGGAACTCCCGATCCGCAACCGCGATTGCGCTCAACACGGCCAACGAGGCAGTCATTAAGGGAACATTAAATTTGTGTCTAATATATTGTTCGTAATCGAATTACAAAAGTTCCCTAATTGAGTCTGTTGCTTATGTCGGTTGTCATAAAATGCCATATTGGTGATGTAAATTGTGGTAAGATTTATACGATAAATGATGTAAATTGTGATAAGATTTATTGATGGTGTAAATTGTGGTAAGATTTATATTTAGTAGTGACTTTGAATGCGCAGGTTCTACTACGCACTACAGTAACGAAAGATGGGTTACAGTTTATAATTGTTGTCTGCTCATTTGGTAGTTTTTTCGTTTTGAAGAGTAGTTGTAAAGCCGTTAAAATCAAATTTCTCTTTGCTTAAAAAGCACAACTTCTCGCTAATTACCGGAATGTGAATTTATCTTTTTTTATTCTGTAGTTAATCGTACTCCCCGAAGAGGTAGCCATTACTCTGCCTACCTCTTCGGGGATTACAGGCGTGAAGTTACGAAGTTAATCGTACTCGTAATATTTAAGCAGTTAAGCAGTATAAATATCTATAATGCTGTATCGGTGACACGTTAATGGATTTAATTTTGAATAATTGTTTTTATTTACTTAATTTATCGTTTATTGTTTTAACCCATCTCATTCTAAATGGAAACCGTGTCCCATAGTGGTGGATAATAAAGTGTTAATTACAATGACCATGACATTGAATTGTTTTGTAAATAATTATGTAATAGTTTCACATAGACTATCATTACTGTGTTTGTATTAAATCAATGATTAAGGTAATGAACATGATGTGAGTCAAAGCAATTTAATTTTTAATTAGGAACTCTATTTAAGTTATATTTGAACCGGATATTCAGTATGTGTTTTAAAAGTTATCGTTCGATTTTATACTTCACTCTTGCATCTAACGTAGGTAAAGTAGCATAGTTTTATCATTTTCTGCTAATCTTAAGCGTTTCTTATGGATGCAGATTGCAAAATATTTTTAAATTACGCTTCTTGAAAATGTCTAGACACTTGCAAACAGTAAATTAAACAGAACTGCAACTTTCAAGAGTTAAATAATGCTATGGATTCTCTAAGGAATACAAAAACTTGTCATAAACCGAATAGTACTCTACCAGTCTACATGATACAAAAAAGTGGAGTAATCTTCAGAGTTTCTCGAAATTTGGGAAAAGACCCTGTGCTTAGTTGTTGTTTATTTATCATGTAGAATTTAAAACATTAACGTCACAAATTAACACCATTAAAACGTTATATACTTATACTGTTTAATTTCATTAAGAGACGAAAATGAAGTGTCTGTGACCACATGTAATCGGTAATTATTATTCAATACATTATATAGGCATGTACAATGTGAATCGCGATTTACTGATTTTGTTAAGGCAGCATATTAAAAAATAAATACTGTATTGCTATACACTGAACAGGATTTAGTTCAAACAGTGGCTCGCAGATGGCGTTGTTACAAAAAAGTGTATATTACAACAATCTTTGTACGATTCCAATATGTATGGCAACAGGCTCTCCACGTGAAACGTAATACACTGCGTAACGCACTCTATATTACGCTCATTATCCTACCTCGTCCAGGATTACCAGCGTGATGTTACGTGTTACATTAAAATAATACAAAGTTCTGTTAAATAAACACCATATTAAAAAGAAAGGTTTTGTAGAGAGAAATGACTGCCGAAGTATGGGGCAGATAAGAGGCTAGAACCTAACTATGGATGTGTCACATATCCCGAATATTTAGCATCCTAGGTTTGAAAAGCGCCCCAATAAGGTCATCTAATTTAAAATTTGCGCGCTGCCTTTGAAATTCTTATATTACGAGTACGTACTAATATGATTATTATTAATACTTTAATTTATCCTATTTTTCACTATACATAATATTAAATAACTACTGCTAGTATATTACTGTGTTTAGTTTTTTAACTAAATTGCCTAATCTATTTTTATTTGGGTAAGCCAACTTTAGGCTCAATAAAATAGAATATTAGTCCTTATGATTACTTTAATAACTTTTAATGGATAGCTGTTGCTTGAATTTCATCATTTAATACCACACTGATAATATTTGATTAATTGGTAGGTAAAATAAATTCTTTCTATTTGTATGGGTTAAAACGATTTTTTTGTCTATATGTATCAGTTTTTGTAATATGATCTTGTTTGATTTAATATTAAAAACTAAATATGTTTAATCGTTTTCTGTATAAAAAGTAAAGCTCATTAAAATGTTAACAAAAATCTATTACTAGATAAAGGTTAATATGTTATCAATATAAAGATATCATCTCTTTTTATCTGTCACGTAATATAGCTCAATGAGATAATTTAATCTTATATTTCGAAGTTGTACAAGATAAACTAAATGAATTGATTGAAGTCATTGTGTTTATCTTCATAATTTATATTATAATTATAATAAAGAATGTGTCCAGTTTCTTATTTTGTTCACGCTAATCTCTGTAACATCTCGTATTCCCGTGAACAACAAAATCTATATGCATATACTGTCTCGTTGGTCGTGTTGGTTGCAAGAGCGACTGCTGATCGGGAGGTCTCCGGTTCGATTCCCGGGTCAAACACTGCAATATTTTCTAATTTAAATTTTCTATTAGTGGTTCGGTGTCTGGATATGTGCCCGATGCATGGCAATAGCCTCAACAACCTATTCCATAGTGGGACGTAGACGTAACTGGTGATACATGGGAGTATTCTGCGTTCCTCTGCCTACCTCTTCGCCTGTAAACCCCGTGAAGTTACGTTCATACTTAGATTTCGTTAGAGTGTTTTTTTGTCTCTTTATCTTATCAAACTTCAAAGAACATTGCCAAACCTTTCTTATTTTGGCTTGTTAATTTTCAGAGCAATATGCATGACCTTTGTCTATTTGGTGATAATTCATTTCTGAGTAAATTTGAATTAGTTAATAATACTATGGAATATACAGAAATCTTTTGCACCTTTTGATCACAAAAGAATGATACTTGAGATAAATTTCTGATAAGATGTAAAAAAAAAATTAACCACTTCAAATAGGCAGTTTCATGGACTTAAATATTTAAAGCAATTTTTGAAATCAGTGTTTGATTTTGTGTTAGTAAAATTTAAAGCAGTATCTAATGGCACTTTACACTTCTATTTGGAAATATTTAAATAATTATTATTAAATTTAATAACTATTATATTTTATAAAATATTATTACATTTTTTATTCCAAATCCAGTAATTTATTGAAGCATCCCGCAAGGTGTGTCACTCGGACCTTATTATTTGTATGTCGCAGCCAATTCCTTCGACTAATGGGAACGCAGTCGCGGCTGCTGATGTCATCGCGCGATACAGGTTGTGTTAATCACGCGTTGGTTTGGACGTTTATTATCCGATAAACGAAGAGCTATTTAAAGTTCGACTTATGTTCTAATTAATAATAACACATAAACAGTAACATCATACGTATTTGAAGCGTTTGAAGTAAAAAGATTACTGTCTTTATGAGCCATCTGATACACTGACGATTATGCCAGTCTACAGTGGCGGTGGTATTCTAGCCACAGTGGACTTGAGTGACATTATATACTAGATTGAATACCATTATAGTTCATTTTAGTACTTTCAAATGAATCTAAAACAATTTGCTAACATTAGTCACATATACAAAACGTAATATCACGTCTGTAATCCCTGAAGAGGCAGGCAGGAGTATAGTACACATCCACGATTCACCAGTAACGTTTACGTCCCACTATAGTATAGGTGAGCCTGTTGCTATACAGGAGATATAACTAAACTTGGAGCTAGTATAAGTCTAAGTTTCTAATCTAAGTTAGAAAATTCCAATAGTGTCCGACCCAGGATTTGAACTCAGGAACTCTCGATCGGCAGTTGCGCTTTTAAACAAACATAACCAATGGGCAGTCACATAAATAATTGATCCGTATTGGTTTACTTAATTGAACAGTTTGACTAACTGTTCAATTAAGTAAACAAGTGTAGTTCAGACCAAACTGACTACATTGATATGCGCTAAGTGAAAAGAACTTATTGGGAACAACCTAGATAATGGACAACCACTCAAATATATTCTGACATCGCTATCAGAACAAAATCGATAGAATCTGTTACTTATTGTGATTACATCGAAACGTTTTGCACAATTTAGGTTTATGGCCACTCCAGGGAACTTCTCTGAGAGTTAGGCGCTCGTTGACTTTTATAGCAGTTTTTACACGGCCGCGAATGGTGCGCCTTTGGGCTCGTCCGTCGGAACGCGGTCCAACTTTTATTCACAAGCCAACGTATAAACCTCACTCTTATTACGATGGAATAAGGCATATATGCCGAAACGTAATATCCTACAACTGTATTAAGAACTTGGTATCTCCCCAGACCAGTTGATTACGGTAATGCCTTGAGGTGAAATAGTGAAGTGTTAGAAGTCGGTTTTCTTGGTTAGTTTGTTGCAGTTCAGGGGAACGGTTAGGAACTATATGTGAATACGGTGGAAAGTTAGCTCCTCGTTTGGTTACTTGAAGTAGGTTGGATGGTGCGATAAATATGCTTTTGGTGGTAACTACAGAAAACCATAAGTAGTTTACCCTTATCTATTTCTCGAACAAAGGTACTGTTAACCAATGTAACTGATTAGTCAGTAAGAATTCAATTCCCCAGGTACATCCTTAGTCATTTCGATTAATCGTGACAAATTCATCATATTTATCGTATCGCATTGCATCACTTATACATAATTCGTCGCAGTCGTTGAACAACGACGGATTTGTTTTTTTCAGAAACGTTTTTCTAATTTTGTAATAAAAAACCGCGATACAGAGTTCAACACCGACGGATTTGTTTGTTTATTTAACGTAAAAACAAATCTTCAGAGTGCTCTCATGAAAAGTTAGAAAATATCAAAACCGTCATTGTTCTATGATTGCGACGAATTATAATGCTTGATTATTAGTATACTAACAAAATAAATCCAAATAGGTTCAATGGCTAAATAATTTTCTTCAGGTACATATGTATGGTTTTAGTGTGGGATCGATATCGACCATTTATCGTTCCACTGTTGGAACATGGGTCTCCTCTCAGAATGAGAGGGTTAAGGCCGTAGTCTGCCGCGCTGGCCAAGTGCGGGTTGGCAGACTTCACAAACCTTAAAGAACATTTTTTTTGAGGACTCAAGGTTGTAGTTTTTCTCACGATGTTTTCCTTCACCGTAATAGCAAGTGATGTTTAAACTTAAACGCATATTTTTAAGAGGTATGCGCCAGGGATTTAAACCCGGTCTCCCGGATTGAGATACCTAATACCTAAAGAATAATATGATTATCATGTAGCATGTAGTTAAAGGTCGTTGACCGTATAATAAATACTACCCGGGCGATACACCTCCAGGATATTATGGTCGTATCTCATGCAGTGCTGACCGGTTCGATAACAGATGATGCATGCCCTGAATCACCCCAGAGGGAGCCGCCGCTTCGGTACAACGTACAGAAAATTAAATTTTCCAAACCATAGCTCTTGTATGAACGCGCGCAAGGTATGTATGAGAGATGTGTAGACTTTGATATAGGAAATCGACAGTGAATGAGCTATACATTGTTTTATTTAAAGAATAGTCCATAAGGGCTGATAGACAAGGAATATTTAGTATAAAAAGAATCTTTGTTGTCATTAAGTGGTTTATTTTCGATTGCTGCTGAGACAGGAATATGAACGAAACGCTTCATCAGCTTATGGTAGTACTCCTAGTGAGCGTCATCAAACCCTTACCTTGGCTTGCCGTATCCAGCTTTTGACGTTTGCCACGCTGCGGTTCCACTCCAGAGCTCGCTTACTCCACCTATCGTCCGATCATGGGTAATTTAAAGTTGCAAAATGAATTAATGAAAGTAATGTAGTTTTAACCTTCATTTACGATTGCGTTAATACAACTATATAGCGAATACTATATCGCGTGAAACAAGCACCAGTGGAATGATTTTTGAAAACGACTTGAAAACGGTCAATCGCAGTATGGTGTAATGTATCACTTTTTGTATTGTTTTGTTAAAAGGTATTAAATCTTGCTAGTGTACCTGGTGAACTAGAAGAGCTATGCGGGTCTTTTGCCGCACTAAAACCCTCACATTAACTTTCCTCTGCGTTATTAGTACTCTGGGATCTTCAATGAACGGACCAGAACTTTTCTAGCGTCTCGTTCCAAGAACCTTTAGCGTGGAATGAGGGTGTCATTCCACGCCCTCCAATTTCTAGGATATTATGCATCCACATTAATCGTCGTCATCCCTGGGATCCGGTTTTGAACTCACATTTTAGCTGCTCGCAAACCTGGGAGCTTCTTTAGTCGCTTCTTATGAAAGTTAAGTAATACTGTTGCTCGTATTCTAGTCCCGATCTACAGGGAACTGATGTAACTTACTTAGGTATGGCTAAATGCCCAGGCCATCAGTGTAGGGATTGCAAGAAGCTGTATTCTGCGATCCGGAACAAACATGTTTAGCGTGGGGATTTTGGACAAAAACCCTTTAGGGGTGTTCTAAGTTCAAAAGTGGATTTAGATGAGCTGATGGTAATGATAATAATTTACGATATACATAAACGATTATATAATACATAATCCGAAACAATTTAAAGGATTTCCCAATCCGATAACGAGAGAGCTCTGAAAATTAAATGAGATATAGTAAGCAGAAAGAACTTAATCCCGCATAAACGGTAGAGACATTCCAAATTTCATCTGGATATATATTTGTCACACACAAAAACCAACAAAGAGACTAAAAGAGTTTTATGCAATCCATTATAAACTTTGCCATTACAAATTCATTGGTTGCAAACAATTAGGCGCATATTTGGTTAATATTTGCCGTCTGCTTCGCAACATGTCCAACAGCCTCGAGTTCTGGAACATTGGAACAAATGCAGATTCCGAAGTACGTTATACGCTTCCATGAACTTTTTACGTAGATTTATACATTGAGGCTGGCATTACACGTTTGATAAATATTTCGTTAATATAAAAGCTACCATATCAAAGATACTTATGTCTTTCTGTTGGAGTCTTTTGCTAGATTTTGGGAACAATATTCTATTTTACTGTAAATACAATGTTTCCTTGAACAATTTTAGCTAATAACAAACACATTAAAATATTTGTTACATTGTTGGATATGTCCTTTTACACAATTAGAAATAATTAATTAATAATTTAATTTATAGATAGCTATCAAATGGCATATCATCCTGCAATACAAACGACTAAGCTATTGGTTCTTTGGAATGATGCGCAATCTACATTCATATATGAAGTCCATAACAGCATTTGATTCAGTAACAACGTTATCAATTAGTCCTAGTTGTTTAACGGCTGCAACATGCACTGTCCGTTCAGTAATACGTCAGTCCGCCGTACGTCCGCAACACGCGAGTTTCCGGAACATGTTCAACAACTGGAAGTTTTCAAACATGTTCAACGATTGTATTAAGTTTCGCACTATGACGCTTGTATCACCTGCGCTGGAGGCACTTTAGTAATGAACACGCTTTAAAGTTGAACAGTTTGTTACGGACATGGTTTTCAGCTTAATTTCAAAATGGACGAACACCCATAAATAGGAACTCAGCAAGTGCTACAAAACTTTCAATACTTCAGGTTATTTATGTAACAAGAACATCCTGTATTTACTGTATTTTATATAAAAACGTAACATCACGGCTGTAATCCCCGAAAAGGTAGGCAGAAAAATGATAAAACATTACCTTTGTGTAATCTATATTTTTTTATTAGCAATAGCATTTCTTTTATTAAAAAAATTCGAATATTTCAATTTCAATAATTCATCTCTATTTCTCTCTTGTAGTTTGATCAACATGTACCTTTTTGGGTAAAATTTTTGTATATTCTCCGAAAATTACGGTCGAGGTGTAAATTTGAATCGTGTAGAAATTTTAAGGAAAAGTCCCGGAATGGGCCGATAAAAATTGCATAAGTTATAAACAATGAAAGTAAAAAAAATAGGGGTTTGGTATTTTTTGAATATCTCAAAAAGTATGGAAGATACTCAAAATTTAAAATAAGCTTTAAAAAGAGAAAGACATTTCCTAAAAAAGGCTATCTCTCGGAACTGTATTTCAATATTTATAATTTTTACAACAAACCCCGAAACAAACAAACGAGACAAAAAAATCATTTTGTCATATTAAATATGATAATTAAAGAATAAAAAAATTTGGGCACACATGAATAAACAATTATCCGCCGGCCAAAAATTTTTAGGCCATTAGTTATCCATTAGTTAATTAACAACGTTTTTTTTAATTGAATGTTTAACAAAAAGAGGCCGATTATTATTAAACTACAACCCTGAGATTTTTTTCATTTTGTGAAGTTATTCTTAAGAGGTATAGAAATAGATTCTCGTCGGATAAATTTAAAAATGTTTATTTTCCACTTTTTTATTAACAATCAAAAACAGAAAAAATCAGAAGTTTTAAATTTTTTCCGAATTGAATGAATCCTCGATCGTAATTTTCGGAGAATATACAAAAATTTTACCCAAAAAGGTACATGTTGACTAGACTATTGATACGTTTATGGTATCCAGGCATCTTCCACGCAAACACTACTATAAAAAGGCTTTAAGCCGGTTATTACGGAAATTACGGAATTATTACGGAAAAAATCATATGAAAACTATCTTTATCGTATCTGACGTGCACTTGGCAATATAGTAAATATTGTTTTTCTAAGATGAGTCCGAACTCCAATAATCGAATGATAATAAACTTTGATAATTTTATTATACGATAAAGTTTTTTCTCTTAGGTGGTCTGAGTCTGTCAATCTGTACTGTATTCTACATATGTACTGTGTACATACATTTATAGAAGATTGTGAAATATGTATAAACTCCGTCAAAATTATCATTTGTCTGTTTATTCTCTAAATTAATATGTGTTATGCAAGTAAGCAGATTCCCTTTGTGTGTAATGAAAACGAACTAGTCCTTACATCAGCGGAATGAGAGAATTAGCTCCACTAAGTAGGTCAGATAATGAATGCTTTATTGTTAGCTTTTGTCTTCTGCAAAGAAAAATGGCGGCTGATGTGACGTAATGGCGGCAAATGAAGAAAGGAAGCCATTGTTCAACAGTGTTTACTAAAAGGACAATGAAACAAATGATTTGGAGGCTTCGTTCTTGGTTCATCGCCTCACATTTGTTAATGTTCTATGTAGAAGTTGGGAAAAAAGAATAGTCTGAAATGTTTCGAATTACTAGACGTAATTACAAGTTGGTTGAACTCGGTCAAAGTGTTAATTGGTTTAAGTTGGTTAGTTGGTCTAAATTGTTGATCGTCTTATCGCTACCCACAAGATCTAAACACTAGATTTCGATAACAAAGTGGGATTCGAAATAATTGGACTGTGAATTTAATATGCTTCATAGAATAGGTTCAGTAAGTGAACCACTAGCTCAGATTAAAAATATGTAAAGTCCGCGACATTAATCCTCGCTCAGATTGAATATAGGTAATATACTAGTGAAGTAATGGAAACCTAGGATACATACTTTTTGACAGTTTATATATTTGTAACAGGTTAAAATCTATCATTGGCTTTTTGGTTTAGTGGTAGGTTCCTTTATAGGTACAGATGTAATATGTTTATATATTAACTTTATTGCGTAGAATGCTAATCTGCCGAGAGATACTACACGATCCATTCATTATGATCAAAATGGTCAGATTCTTATAGGGGGCTTAGAGGTCCCTGAAACGGCTGTGTGTGTAAGAAGAGAGTCGCGGATGTAGTAGAAACACACGATGATGATGATGAAGATAATGGTGATAATACTGATAATACTGATAATGATGACAATTATGGTAATGATAATAATAATAAGTATGATGATGAAAAGGATGTTGATGATAAGGATGATGATGATTATGATGATGCTCATTCTCGGAATGTATGCTTATGGCACGCCTGGGAGTGATTCTTTGCGCATAATAATATGCTCTATAAAGTAGTCGACATACATAATATATATGCGTGATTTTAGCATTGTAGTAATTCTACTAATATGTTAATGAACGAAGTTTTTGTATGGTTACGAAGGCTTTTATGGAAATTTGAATCTGATGTTTGTAGATCATTTGTATTTTACTGCACTCGTTTTAGGCGCGTTCTATGAATAAATAAAAAATTTGTAGTATTAAATATGAATTAGAGAAATTAGAAATAGGCCCACCCTCTATTACATGGGCCTTTATACATGCAATACAGGCTAAGAACCGCCAAATACAGGCTTTTTTTACAGAAGAATTGAACAACATTAATTATGTGATGTTATTATTATTACTCATCCAAAATCGTATTAACGTTTAAGAATTTATTCAAATCTTGTTATGATTGTTAGTATGAGGTGTATTTAAATTTTTATTAGTTCAAATAAAATGAAACAATATCATTATTAATTATCCCTTTTTAACTTTGATAGAAGAGCTTTATCGTTAGTGGAACAATAACATTTGATGATTAACTTAATAGTAAAGGGTTATATGAAAGCTTAAGTAGAAACGAAGCTGATTTATGTACTTGAAGTATATTTATGTTTATAAATTGTCTTTCTTACCTAAAAATAAAGTAATATGATAACAATTATGTCGGTAATGATTTTTATTTATCATTTAGAATCTGTAGTGATTCGAAATGATTCAAAAGCATGGTATATACAATGTATTAGAATATAAATTTGCATTATTACATTTTTTTATGCGCTATTAACTGTGTAAAGTAACTTATAATAGTTTTCAACTTATAAAGATAAGAATTATTATACGTCGAAACATCTCTTTATTCATTATTATAAGCGATTGAAATTTAAATTTTTTTCTTTACACAATAAAAGTTTTAAATAGATCAAGTTTAATTTAACATTGGATATTTCGATCTACTTGAAAGGCAGGATGATCTTACTTCAGAAGTATTAAAAAATTATATATAACATCTCGCCTATAGCGCGTTTTTTCTCTGATGAGATAAACAGGTGAGTATAGTACTCACCTGTGAGTATAGTACTCAGGTGAGTATTTTCACGTTTCATTCCAATTTTTACGTTCTATCATGGATTATATGGAGAGCTTATTGCCATACACCAGACAAATCCAAGCGATAAGCCACTACTAGAAAATCTAAGCCAGAAAAAATAATCGTACCCGACCCGGAATTGGAACCTGAGAACTCTTGATAAACAGTCGCGCTTGCAACCAACAAGACCAATGAGACAGAGAACTTTTGTGACCATTTTTCGGACATAAATTAATTCTTTATGAAAGTTAAACTAACGACAATACATTTTCTTATAAAGTTAGAAGTGGAAATGTGAGTACCCTCAAATAGAGTTAAAAACTTTATTACGCTATTATATAAAGATTTGTGTGTACGAAGTTATGCATCATAATAATATATAGAAGAAGCACATCAATTTTGCCAGGAGATAAATTGGCACCTGGTGTTCTGTACTTTACCTCCCAAGGAAGCTGATGTGTTAAACAATTATTATATTTACGGGTTGGAGAAGCCACAACTTGGGTGCTACGTTTTTATCAGACACCATTTTTATTTTCAATTCTCGACAGGTTGAATTGAGAGAACGAAAAAAAGTCAAATGTCACGTACATTTCCAAAATGGCGGCGTCGCGTGACCAGTTTCCGGATATGTGGTTAGTTTGAACAATGGTTTGGGACCAAAAATGTTTGATAACATTGAGACCCCTATTATTCTATATTCTCATTATTATTATTATCATTGTAGTCTACGAAATACGACGATGCTTCGAATTTGGTAATAGTATAGCAAACTGAGCAACTGTGTTATTAATCGTAGAGTATAAATATTGTGCTACATTAAAGGACGCGATGTTATGATAGTTTTATATAAACCAGACATTGTATGATGCAAGACTTAATTTGGGTAATATCGTATAGTTAACAGTGTTATTACTTAATAGTGAAAAAGCTGATAAAGCGTAGATATTGATATACTGTCATCATTATTATCATCTTCATAATAATAATAATAATTATTATTATTATCGTCCTTGTCATCATCATCATTATCACCATTCATCAAAGTCAAAAACGGGACCAAGATTCGAGTCTCAGGTCCTTGAAATGGTATATTTGAATCTAAATAGATGTACCTACTTGCAAGACCTGCAAGACCTACAGGTCAATACAATTAGGCAGACTGAAAGTGCAGTATTTAATTAATGTAGGAGGACAGTACTGCCGAATAGCTGATCGGATGGTGTTCCTAGTGTCAATAGTGCTGGGATACTAACAAATGCTACATATAAAGGGCTCTTGAAAAAAAATTTACCAATTTACGGGTGCCTGTACGTGCGGTGTATTGCGGTACACTCACCATCTATTCGATAGTGGCACGTATACATCCACTATTAAAACAAGTCTTTGTAAAAAAAGCGTATTACAAAGTAAATGTTTACTTAAATGATAAACATACTTAGTGGCATATAACTCCAACTCCTCAATAAATTAGTTCATATTTTTAAATTATAAGTATGTACTGTGGCGGTCAGTTGGAGGAGGGACGGTGGTGGCGCAGATAATAACAGTCCAGAGTGTCGGGGACGCAGATTCGATTTATTATGGTAGCCCAAACAATTTATGATGAACCC
>DWEJ01000556.1:0-16110 GCA_018245835.1 Mysoria sejanus stolli
ATATAACATATTAGTTCAAACGAACGTTTTGATAGAACACAAGGAACACAATAGAGCCCCAATAACTACAAGTAATTCACCGACGTGGTCTCCCCGCCGGCGACCACGTCGCGCCCCCCCCCCCGCGCGCGGGCCAGGCCACTTATGGAAAATTTTATTGGGGGGGCCCCCCCCCCCCCCCCCCCCTCCTGCTTGAGATTGTAAGGCGCGTCCGTGCATTACTCAGCTCGCCGCGTGTTTGCACAGATCGACAGGTCCGTGAGCAGACTGCCAACACCGCCACACCGCCGCTCTATCCGGGTCACATTGCATCCCCGACGTACGTACGAGTAGCACTCAACTTATACGCCACAGCTAAGTCTGTTCACAACTTCGCCGTGTTATACCATTATATGAAAGCTTTGGAAGGTGCTGAGAATATTTTATTAGTGAATTTACCAACAAATTCAACATTTTGTTGCTTGAATATCATAAAGTAGGAATATTGCACAACAAATACAAGTTCTTTTAAAGTTCCCTCTTGGACATCCCTTAAGGATTACATTTTATCGTTTTAATAACTTATGATAGTTGGTAGCCTGCGTTTGCAGTATTAAATTTTCACAACTTTAAAATGGGTATTTTTAAAACTAGCGTGGAGGAAATGTAACGTATCAGTTAATGTGCTTACAGATATCGACAGTTTCGTGATCGGACTCACCGATGTTCGTTCCACTCTTATTGGAACGTATTTCACTCTTTACATTTCTCAAGTTTCGCTGAACACGCCACAACAGACTTGTAAAACTTTCCTACATTAGGTACACCGCGACTGGAATACAACGTCGAACATATTTCACTCAGCACACGAGTCGAGTCAATTTGCCATTTCGAACATCCTGTTATTATTGTGCTGTATAAGATACATTTTTGTGATATAACATTTTTCAAAGTGATATATGTTATACAAATAACAAGCACGTTTCGAGAGTTTATTCTGCTTTCATAAAACGTTTATTACGTACTTTAAGCCCCAAGTGGCACATGTCGGCACAAAGATTCACCCCACGTTATGTTTTGGGTTTCAGTCATCAGAAGTAGGTTAGTTGTCAAGACAATGGTAGCTGGGGTATCGATTCGCGTGCACTCCGCTCGCAGTGAGGCACGGAGGCATGCAGCGAGGGTGGCTCCCCCCGGCAGCGATACCCGACATTCGCAACACCTCGTCTAACGCACTCGGTGAGCCCACTCAAGGGCTGCTTGTACCCAGAATATGTTTTAATTTTCTTGTAGTAAAACAAAAACATCGTTATTTAGATCGGAGAATTAGAACTACGAAAGTTTTGGATTTTGTGTACCTACGTATCATATATGAGTTCCGCACTCCCCTTATTCTTATGACCTAATGATAATATGATTTGCTGTGATTATTTCTATTGACAGGTGTACCGTGCAGATAAATATTAAGTACATATTATATGAAATAGAATATTTAAAAATAGCAACAGCATATGGCAGTAAAAGTGAGGAACATAAAATAACTTGCCAATTTGGAAAGTCTTACTGATTTTGTACAAGTTTGACAACTGACGTTTGTGTACAAAACATGCTTCAGTAAGTGACAGATATAAATAATTCGATAATGAAATATTTGCTGCGCGCCAGCCCTGTCGGTTCCGGGGTGCGGCACTTGCACCACCCACTTGTTTCAACCAGCGTCGTGTTATGAAATCAACGTGTTCGAGCGCAACACTCTTCTCCGCATTCCCCAATGGAACGCTAGTACGCCTGTTGGAGAATTTTTCAAAGCAAAATTCTCTCGTTCGAATTTTAAAATTGAAGTTTTTTTTAAATCAGAATTTTACACTCACATGTCTCTCCTCCGCCGAGCTGATACCTGTGAACGAGGAATTTGTGATTATATACATATTTTTCATAATGATCGAACTTTAAATTAAATTTAGATAAATTTTGGTTTTGAACTATGGTCTTATTCAACATCACGTTTTGCTTATTACTCAAACAATACATTACGAGCATAATATTATTCCTGTCGTTTTTGTACAGATTCTTTACCATGTTCTCAAGAATACATATTTATACTAATGATGAATACAAGAAAGAAAATAGATAGGATTAAATTGTAATTATGTGACACAAATTAATTACTATTTTGTCTACTTTCGAACACTCCCATGCCTATACCGAATTTTCTTTTGTTCAGCCCTAAATTTACCTGGAAGGGATTATCGGCTATCGTCTATCATAGTCATAAAGCCCACTTTCGTTTACATAGTCTACAATTTTTATATATATGTATACTTTCTATCCGCACAAACAAACCGCACATGTACTGTTTGCTCTGATAGTGACTAATAAAAGTAGCATTAAACCGCCATTGTATAAGTAAATAGTATCGTCATTGAAACTTAAAATAACAGGAATGTCATTATCCTTGAATGGTTTCCACTCACTATCTATCAGAGTGTATCTATTTGAGCCGCTGTGAGCGTGATATGGTGGTGACGTGACGCGTCGCGTAGGTAGTGACGTTACGGTGCCGGGTGTAAGTGGTCGATGAATATTGCAGGAGACGTCGTCGCATCGCGTCACGCGCCCCCCGCCGCGTCACTCGCTTTGTTACCATCCCTGTGTCCATCCTGCCGCTGTCGTACACAATACATCCTCAATTATACCACTTCTATTGTTTATTCCCAATATGTAGGATTATTAGTGTTGCACAGGTACCTCTCTATACATACAATGTGTTGTTCGTTTCTTCACTAAAACGCAGTATGCATCATTAAAAGAAACATTTAAGGGCCATTTAACATCATCAGAATTCGATTTTGACGAAGATCAGGATAGACGATACAGTATGGAAATGATTTCGTTGTTTTTTCTAGTATATAATGAATGTGGCTCTTAATAATCTTAATAATAATGAGCATTCTTAAAGACATCAATTATCTTCCATATAGAGGTCACATCATAACATGACCGAAACTATCTTGACTGTAGGAGTGATGTGTTCGCCGAATTACTGCGTGAGACGAACAAGTCAAAACAAAATGGTCTTTATTCAATTTGCCCAAAATTCATACACTTACAGTTACATAATGCAACGTCGCTCTATGACGCTTTGTTCCGCGTCGCTCGCTTTGTAACATTCTCTCTGTGAATTCCACCCTTTGTCATACAGATTTAATTACCTTCATTCATATACCTATACATACGGACTCATAAATCTGCATAGGGTTGCTCCGAATAAAATATTGATTACCTAGTATTTAAAAAGTATCTATAAGAATTTCTTTAACATTAGAAAATATTTATATTTTTATTAATTGCCTACATTTCTTGTGGCACGTAATAATATTACCTACAATAGCTAAACAGTAATAGTACAATAAATAAAGGCGTTGAGGTTATAGGCTCTGATTATTACATTACGTTTTAACCAGTTAATCATCATCATCAACATTACGTATTCTCTAGAAATGTCATTCTCTAATGCTTGTTCAGTTTTCCAACCAGTATTCAGCCAATGATAAAATATAATACTAAGCTTTCTCATTCTTCAATATGGGATCAGCAAAAAAAACGCCAGGTCTAATGTCATGATCATAAAGAAAAACCCACTAACGTGTAGTCAGCGGAATATGTGTACCTAATATTTGTTAATAAAAACGGATTGAAACTATCCGTGTATGATAACATCACTGAACATCAAAGCGTTTGCCCCTTTAGTTAATTCCCATCCAGTTTGAGCAATGGCCGATGCAATCCCCGGTTAATGCGCAATCTATCCGACATATGCCTAACGGTAATTGGATAGGAGAGTAGGCACGGAGAACACAAAGGGCTGTGATCTCTGTGTTGCTACAATCAAATTAAATGCTTTAATTATTGTTCAGGTAACTGGCTATATCCACAACCATGGCACTGAAACGCTGAATTCGCATGCAATATTATTATTCCAATTAATCATATCTAAATGTGTTTTGTTACATTTGCGCTCGCCGCTCTGATCTGTTATAAGCTTTAATATATCTTCATAAAACCGAATAGAATGTGTTATGTATCACAATATCAAAATAATGGTTGTTCATAAATAAATTGTACCTATTTGAATTGCTATATGTATAATTAAGCAAGCGTTAAAATGTGGTGTTTTAGTCGGTCCGCGTCGGCGTATACTCAAGTCACCCGCAAAATTACGTTACTAATTGACTAAAACACGCGACGCTCACACCAGCAAGGAATAATTAATTGAGCACGGGCGCGGGGCGAGCGGGGTGGGGGGCCATCTGCGCGGTAACTCTTACATCAGTACACCGATAATGGCACAAATTAGCCAGGGAAGTGGCAGGAGGAGCTGCCGGGGGGGGGGCGCGGGAGGCAAGGGGGCGCTAAGCCGGAACATCCCAGAGCGCAGATTACCGCTTGCTTTTGTAATTAACCGGAGCGACGGGCGGCTTCCAAATCCATTTCTGTGTTACATTTTCATTTGTGGCGCTCTCTCGTACCCGCTCGCGAGGATTATTCGCTCAACTCGAACCCCGCTTCCTGTTATTGTGCGAATTTATTTGCTCCACCGTGACATCATCGAATCGTCTATTTATGCACTGATCGATGAGACGATTTCATCGCGCCTACCAAAGAATCTTATTCGTTTACCGTAATATATTTGGCCTGTTTACATAATCTAAGCAAATACATGGGTAGATAGATGACACCAATTGAAAGAAGTGACTTATTCATACTCTCAAAGCAATATCGGACGAATCGGAGCCGTCAGCGATCCGAAAACACGCAAACATTGAGTTCAAAAAGCCTCTCGAAGGTGGTAAATATTGAAACAGAAGTGGGATCGGAGACGTCTGACGCGGAGACGTGAGCGAAGGCGGGGACGGGGAGGCTCTAATAGTCTCCAGCGAGTGGCGCATGGCAAACAAGACGAGAGCACAAACACGACAGCTCTTAAAATATTCATCTCATGTATCGATCTGTTATGATTCTTGTTCTTTTTTTAGATAGCTTGGAAGCCACACTGAACTTCAACTTAAAATCGATATTTATCCTTTTAGAACTTTTCCAAAATGACTACTTAAAATTATAGTCAAATTAAAATCGAATGTTAAAAGTGAAATGCATGTTATTTTTTGTAAATAAGAACCATAGCTGATGTTTTCTACTCACCGTTTCCCTTATCGTCAGGTCGGTGGATTTCGGGTGGCTTGGCCAATACTGAAAGGGGATGATGCGGTACTCCTAAACCCAGGAGCCCCGCTGGGGGCAGTGCACCCTGCCCTAGCAGCGGAAGGGGCGGCGCCCCATGTGCTGGTAAATGCGCTGCATGCATCTGTTGCAGGAGTCGAGGTAAATCTGGTCGTTGTTGCTGCAAAATAAAATTTATTTTAGAAATAACATAGACCTGTAACTACAATTATTATAAAATACTAAGAAATAAATATTAAGTGACAATTTTAAAAGCTTCCGGCTATTTAAAAGCAGTTAAGATTACCCGAATAGCCATATTATAATAAACCTTAAGTATCGTATAATACGTACACAGGTACATGATAATTATAAAAAAAACAAGTTAATGTTTCCTTAATAATAACGGAACGGTGTGTTATAACTATGGAAAATAGTAGCAACAGTTTTCATGAGAAAAAGAAAGAAAGACGAAGACGAAGTGTTCGAGTAATCATCTTAACAAAATGGGGTAGCCATTACAGTTCGTCGTGGTTTTAGTTAGTGTCGGCGGTCAAAGTGGATTGATGTGTCGCCGTGGAACGTCGTGCATTTTTAACCGTGCCGGGCTAAATTAAAAAGTCCTCCACGAGTCCCCCTCAACGCGGCGATATTTTAAAATTTAAATGAGAGTTTCGCCGGCGGCGGCGACGACTGGGCGAAATTGATTACTCCTTCTCCATTATTCCCCTTTTTCCACTTTCCTCGTTTTCCCGCGCTTCCCATTTCTATCTCGTCTCGTTTAACTTTATTATTATCCGCTGCGACCCGCTGCACGTCCGCACTCCTGCTGCTCGCCGGCGCGAGCTACCCTCTTCCATTTCGTTTTGTTGAGCTCGATTTTTTCGCACCCGGACGAACCCAATCTTTTATTTAGCCGCCGAAAATTAATTGGTTTTTCGCAGAGGGTGGAACATATTTTTTATTGGCCGCTCACAGCTGTGATTTATTGTGTGTCA
Organism: Mysoria sejanus stolli; assembly: GCA_018245835.1. Taxonomy (NCBI): domain Eukaryota; kingdom Metazoa; phylum Arthropoda; class Insecta; order Lepidoptera; family Hesperiidae; genus Mysarbia; species Mysarbia sejanus. Next base: position 6,198 of record DWEJ01000556.1, read on the forward strand.
AAAGGTGGCGAGCGCCACTTAGCTGGATGACGTTTTTACCAAAGCTATTTTAATGTGTAAGTATAAGTGTTCGAATGACTAGTTTCTTATTAGATGCACTTGATTGATGATATTTAACACTTAATATAATATACTGTTTTAAACAGTTATTACATTATAAAAGCTGCAACAAAATATTTACGAAAATGAGCAAAATTCTATACTCAAACCGACATCATTATATTAGGTATATCTTATAAGAAGCCTGCGAGTAACAAAATGTCGAAAATTCAGAACGAACGTTATTAAAAGTTGACGTGCTTTAAAAGTAGGTTGTGTTAGGCGAGAAAACTAAACTAGAGGCAGGAGCACAAAGGGTTGCGCGTCGAAACGGCTGGCATGACACGACCCACAGCCATTGAGAGGCACACGCTCGCTCGCAGCCTCACACCACGCGCGGCGCCAGCGCCCGCCACCCACTCGCTTGTTATGAATGACAATAACGTTGCGTTCATGCCTTACCACGATATTTTTCCTCGCGTGCTTTTATTTCAGAAGTGATTAAACACTAGGGTTCGCACTTCGCCTCGGAGGGCTCTGACTCTTTCTCCCTAACGACTTTTTCATCGGTTCACTTATCTCGTCGCGAACTTCGCTGTTTGTATTATCTGCCAAATTAAAGTTTGCTCAAGATCGAGGATTGGATCAGGGGATTTTTTTCAATACACTTTAAGGTATTATACTTTGTCAACTTTCCGATATTTAATTAAAAAACGACAGATGTAGAAGCGAGAAAGAGATAAGATACGTTTACAATCTTCTTTCAGAAAGAGGGTTAACGTTAGAAATTCATTGTAATAGTTGGAGGAAAAGTAATTTTATTCAAAAATCTCGTGTTACTGACTATGAGCGATATTTTAAGCATTACATAAATAAAAGCTTAAAAAGTGTTATATGCATTGTAGCGTTGGAATGTGGCTGAGCAGCAGACGCGGCTGGAAAGCTTTTGTCACGAGAAAAATGCTTCGCCGCGTTTGGGTTTTCACGGTACATTTACCTCTGTCTATACGCGCGCGGATTATACACCATTTATAAATGGATAGCGTACGCAGAGTGCACATTTTTACGCTAAATATTTCCCTTCGCTTTCGTTCGGCTGAAATGTTCTGCCACAACGATATATTCATCTGGTTATGTTTGCCAAGCTCTTACATTTCTAGCGTTTCATCACATTTGTTTTATATTGAAAAGGAGAGTTCGTACAATTTTTGTGACTAACATTTTATTGCTTTTTTATGTTTTTTATATAAGATCTTAATCTTTATTTAAATAATAAATACAAGCGAAATACGACACGTTTAAATATAGTTATTAACAAACGACTGTCAGGCTAGACGACTCGGAAGATAAGTAAGTCATAATGCCTCATAATATTCGAAGCAATTACAAAGCATCTAAGTATGAACTGGCGTTCGTAATCTATAACATTAACCTACAATTAGTTACGTTTTAATAGGAGCTATCGAGAGGAGGAAAGTTTCCACTCTAACACACTTAAATAATTAAGAGCAGTTAGTTGGAGGTTAGCCGGCGCATTAAACTCCTATTACGGAGCTATTGCTCCTCAAGTTCGTCTTCGACGGATTGCACAATAGATGGATTGATTATGAAATTATAATCTGTACGGAAAATTGCTCTATCACGATACAACACTTGTGCAATATATCTCGATAAAATCAAAGACGCTAGAGGAAGATTTAACGAACCACGTCGAACACGAATATCCTAGTTCTATATCGTCTGCTATACGCCCCTGGGGGGTCTCGTTTTATTAAATGTGGTATCCACATAATCGAATTGCTTAGGGTCACCGAAGTTTTACAGTTTGTTATAATGAAAATATAAGTCAATTTAGAGTGTTTTTGAAATAAATAAAAGCACTTTTTTTACATATTTATGAGCTAACGAAAATTGTTCATATACCGGTTTTAATTTATAAACATTTATATTACCTATTTGACATTAATCTCACTTAATATAAGATACCGCGGTATGGTGCTGATTATCTAGACCTGCTATAGACTCTGTGGTCTAGCATAGGACTTAAGATAGACTGATGGATCATAATGATGATTAAAAGAAAAATTACTATAAACACAGTCGGTATCGACTTAGAAATAATAATTTGATTAAGTGAAATAGAATATAAAAATTTTCAAGGACAAGAGAAAAAAGTATGTAATGGTGTTGGCGACGTGACGCACCGCACAATCGCACCGCACCGCACAACAGCCAGAGGCCTTAACATAAACAACACATATAACTACAAACAAGGCGGTACAACGACGTAGGTACTTTAATTTCAACATATTGCTAAGACAAATAACACAAAAAAAAAAATAATGTTATTACGAACTCTACATTAAGCTATTCGACGTATTCAGATACTACCGAGTGGTCTATATACAAAACATTTTCTATTAGAATTTAAACGTTTTCATTTTAATTTCAATTCTCTACCACATCGACATCGTTTACCCTAACGTAGAGCCTTAAAACTGAAATCGGCGAGCGTAAGGTAAGTGGTGTTTGTAGAAGCGGATCAGGTGTGAACGAATATGAAGATATATGACACTCATTGCTCTTTGCCTACTCCGTACTGGACCTGACGTGATAATTTTGATAAGAGTACATTACAATAAGAACTACATGGACGTAATTTATACCGAATGATAAAGTATACCATTCAATTCGGGGTGACGAAGAGACCATTTGATGTGGTACACTATCTAGACGATGAACACAGAAATCTCCCCTGATCGCTCCAAGTGAAGTACGCGTTATGTTCTACGTTATTGTATCAACGAATTCATTACTTTATGTAGTAGGGAATAAAAGCTAACGGGAGGGCAAGCGCCGCGGGGGAGCACGCTCCATTACACCCAAGAGATCCTACCAGCGGACGCGTGTTGGAGATGTTGCGTATTATCCGATACGATATTAATCGGATCGGTTGAGTCGGTACATGAAGCAATGCTAATTATCAACCCTTGCGCATGATCCCAGTTCTTAATTAGTTATGTTGCAGTGTTTGGATGTAATAGCAGAAAATATGTACCTACACACAATACAAACTGATATCTAAACAAGCGACGAGACAGCTTGTGTTATGGCAACCAGAGAAATAACTACCTACCTAGGTACATTTATTTACGCACATGTATAGATTTTCTTACATAAAGGAATACTATCGTCGATTATACTACAGTGGGTGACAGTTGCCATATTGACATTTGATATAATGGACTTAAAATCCGATAGTTTATTTATTGGCTTTCATTAGCGGTATTGTAATGGATGATATGTAAAGCCTCTTACAATTTAATTGGGCAGAAACAACCTGTTCAAGTTAAAACGCGTTGAACGCGTTAAAAGCTAAGATGACTCAGATATATTGCTTCCGAATTTATATTTGAATAAATATATCAGGTGTCTATAAAATGTGTAGGTACAACAAATTAATACTCCTAATAGTGATATATAATACAGTATTTTAATAATTACGAAATACAAATTAAGAGCCTTTCTTTGAATACTTTTATAGCCCAGTATAACAACCACCACCATTTGTCATAATTAAATTCAAAAATGGGCAAAACGTGCAAAACGAGCCAAGGAGACCCTAAATCTGGTGAGTCGTAAAACTGATTACATAATATCATTCCGAGCGTCACAAGAATGGCACCCTAACTGACTAGCGCGCGTTGAAAAAATAAACAGGTCTGTAAAGTGACAAGGGCGAAGTTAACGCGCGAGCGCCGAGCGCCGAGTGCCGAGCGGCTGCAATGCAATATTTATAACCGCCCGCGGACGTGTCTCGGAAAAAATGACAAATTCATGTTTCCCACCCGCCGCCGAACCCCACACTCCGATTTATACCCGCCGTAATTTTTATCAGAGGGCGCGAGAGCCGGCGTAAACTAGAGAGAAATGTTTTCACGACTCGCTTGTTTATAAAGCCATCGACGGGGAAACAGATACGGTCTATTTACACGGCGAGCGCTCGTGTTTGCTCACATATCTCTCGAGATAATGTTGCATAAACTAGATACGCATAATACACTTGTTTATACCACGTACTTGTGTCAACGATCCGGCTTTTTAATTACAAACAAATGTACCCCGAGCGTTACAGAATATTTAGTATGCATTAGGAGATTCGTTATCAGATTCGTGGCGCGTATCTGTGACACGAGGTCGCACGTCCTATCGATCTGCTGGAGTTACGTGAATATTGTTTCGATGTGAACATTTGTGTCATGTAGGTGAGCATGAGAGGGTGCTCGTATCTGGAAGCTATTACTTCGACGGATGTCGGAACCCTCCTCTCGGGGTCGTCTTCGCGAAATAAAATCACGACGAGAAATGATGTACCCGCCGATAGCGCGGCGACGACACACTACCAATTGCTCCGCTCACTGTTCGAGAATTTTCGCACGTACAATCTCACCTGGCATTCACTTTGCCCTCGACCATATTAAGCGCTGTTCGCGACGTCGTCGGTTTGAAATCCGATCGGCTGCGACATTATTGTTCATTGAAGCGGACAGCTTGAAAATAGATTACATTAATTCTTATTTCACCTTACGCTGGCACAGAACAAAGAGTTTTCAAAAGGGAAACATGAAAAAAAAACGAAAACGAGGCGCTATAAAACGGGACGTTTAAATTTCGCCGGAACATTTGAAACGGTAAGTGATTTTAATAGGCAGGCAAACAGTCCCCAATTTGAGGAGTATTCCCTCTTCACAAATCGGCGCGCGGTGGAATGGTCGCAAATCAGACGATGGAGGGCGCGGGCGTACTCTCGAGGGAGAGCCCCTTTGATCCCTAGCTGACCCGAAAATAAAAAAGGTTCGTAATAAAAAAGGACCGACATACGGAAGGTGGCGCCGCTTTTTTATTTAAATTAGAGTGTTTTATAGGGGGAGAGCGATATTGCGTTTTGCCTGTTTCTCGAAGGCAGTTCGCCATCTATACGTGTATCTAGAGGTAGGTGGAGCCCGAAATGTTGAGCGCAACGAACTCATAGCCTTAGAATATTAAGGAGTTCTCTTTTAGATGGAAATATTCGTACGTACACAGAATTTTTTAATTAAGGAAGACTAACCGAAGATAAAAAATGCATACATTCAGGCGTTCTTCAATAATATTTGTGTCTATGTATACCTAGTAAAGCTGCTTCTGTTAAATGATTTGTGATAAATGTATTTGAATGAACAAACAGAATAAGTTTATTAAATATTTAAGTAAACAAGAACCAAAACTGAAAAGAATAAATATATTCCTCTATATTAGTATTTTAATCCCAACATATGTAGGTATGTGACTAAAACCAAAATGTTTCAGCATTGTAACAAAACCAACTTAGAATGAAGCATTTTTTTTTATTATTTCATAAACATTGTAAACGCTTTATTTAAACAATCCTCTTTAACTATATCCCCTACAGAGAGATGCACAAAACAGCTCGATCTTGCTATCTTGTTGATAAATACGCGTATATACCTAAATAAATCACTAACAAAAATACTGTTATATGCTATTCACAGTATTCAGCTTCACTGACCGTGGTAACATTATTAAAGCTGTCGTGCTTCTTTTACGTTTACGATACTAAAAGTTACGCGAAAAAAAAATAGTCGAGCACGTAATAGTGTCTTGTTTTCTGAATTAATACGAAAATAAATCGATGTCAGCCGGAGGTAGAAACAATGTCGTCGGCGGTGTGCTGAGTGTACTAATCGAGTTGGCAGCGCGCCAACGATTCAAGATTCAGAAGGGTCTATCGGCCGCAGACTGATGAGCGACGAGAGTTTCACCGCTTTATTTTCGAACTCATTATCTCTAAGTGATTTATTTTAGTCGCACTCATATACGTATTCGCGCTCGAGGCGTTTACACAACGCGAGATTAGGTCGCGCTAACGACTTCGTACGGACGCCCGGAGCGTGTGCAGGCACTCTGTAATAACAAACCACAATGAAGTCCTCACGACGCCCATCGGTTAAAAACACAATTAGAGTATTGTGAAATTAGTTACTGGTGCAATTTGAGACCGGTGTCTAATTCGAGAGCCGGTACTGCGCTCAGCATCGCGGTGTGTGTAAATTAATGCGAAGACTAATGTGCGGGCGTTGTGAGCCGACTCGTTAGATCTGAGACACTAATATTCTCAATGTGCCATACGCTAAACAAACATACTTTACATATTTCAAGACAATATTGTATATGTAAATTAGAAGCGAGCACGCCGTGAGAAATCGAATGCTGTCAATGTAATAGAACGAAATATATTATATCGTACATAAAGTTATTCCAGTTGGTGGCAATTTTATCAATTCCCCGAGGTTGGATCGCAGCCAAGTGGAGCCGCGCGGCTTAGATCGTTTAATTAACGAGCGTCGAACTTTCGACCTGTTGAAAGCCGCCTGCCTTCACGGAATGAACTTACTTTACACGTAGTACTCACTGGTTCTAACTTGATAAATTTCTATCGCCTCCACGGTTCTTGCCCAAAGAAATTAACTTGTTATAGTAACATCGAGGTACACTTGGAGCGTCTTTTATTTAAGACGAAACGTCTTTAGTATAATGAGAACGTTCAGGCAGTGGGCGCAATACGGTATTTCAAATTGATATCTAAATGTTTGAATAAAGTGAATTGCTCTATTGAAAGTGAAATAGATGTTCAAACACACATTCCGTGTCAGTAACAAATTCACGCTGGAACAACAAATTGAAGATGTAATACATCGTGTTGCAGTGAGATGTATGTAATGTGTGCAAAGGTGAGTGGCGAGCGGCGAGCTCTGCCGCTGATGGGCGACGGAAAGCTGCGATTGTTTGGACAGATGCCACAATCAGCGGAGTGGCAATAACGCTGCTGAACATTCCATGGCACATTTACAACAGACTGAACAAACAAGACACGTGTTGTTTAAATCGGTTCCGCGCGAACTGGCCGCGGCGGGAAAATTAATTCTCGTGCCAGCCATTCGAGAACGTTCGGAAATCTTACTTAGCAGTTACCGGTAAACAAATGAAATAATGTTTCGTTCGGTATTATAAATGGGGATTATATTTAATGCCGGCGCGTTGTTTGCAATATGTCTGCAGCGCTGTTCAAGTCGTGAAAAACGGTTGTGAGAACGAAAAAATATTATTACAGCTTCATAAATTATATTGGAATCGTGAATTGCTACAAAAGTATTCGAAGAAACGAATTGAAAAATGTATACAATTTAATGGGGAACTTTTTTATATGACTAACGCGTTGGTCGTGTTGGTTGCAAGCGCCACTGCCGATCAAGTACTTGGTTCAATTCCCGAGTCGGGCACTATAGAATTTCTCTAATTTAGATTTTCTAGTAGTGGTTCGGAGTCTGGATATGTGCCCGATGCATGGCAATACCTATGGCTGACCGCCTATTCCATAGTAGGACGTAAACATGACTGGTGAAATGTCTACCCCTTCAGGGATAACAGGCGTGATGTTACGTTTTTTACGTTAAGAACTTACCCCTATAATTGCATTGAGCTCTGTCATAGTGACTTGCTTCGCCCTCTCGACCGCGGACGCCACTTGCTGCTGATGCTCTTGAGAGAGGAACGGTAATATCTGTGCTATTATTGCATTTAATCTCTTCGCGATTTCAGTCTGTAAGCAAAAAAACATCTTTAGCGATAAATAATCCTATACCTTGCTACTACTAAAAAAATAAAAGTAGTGATGTGAGTGAATGAACGTTAACATTGAACGAAAATGGTCTTTATCAATATATTACGAAAGCTAACAGAACAAATCGCTTTACATGCAAATAAACATGCAAAAATGTTTCCACATTCCGTTGCTACGGACACCGATTCAATAAACTTTCATAATAATAATAATGATAATTATTATTATATCAGATAAGCTGCCCGGAAAGCAACAAATAAAATTAACACGGTAAACAATATGCACGCGGTCAAATGGAATGATAAATCGCCGTGTTACCCGAGCTACTCGCATTTATTGGCTTTGTTCGTATTTTCCGTTTAAATGCACATTAATTTTATTCACGGATTTGCAGTGAATCGAGAACGAATTAACATAATGAGCCTTTTGAATACCGGCCATTCGTATGAATGTGCGCTCGCGGAGAGAAAAAAATACCTGTCTGATCGCTCAATTTAAATAGTGCATTTATTTATGGATACTTACGCGACTGGAGGTATGCTTGTATTAGTAATTGCAGATTTCTCTACACATTAACGCAATTATACAATTAAGAAAATTACTCAGTAAATTAGTTCCAAGACGTATTCGCAATTAATATTTTTGTACGCTATTTAATATATTTTGTATAATATTGTAATTATTTTTATACATATTAAGAAAATAATGTATAATATTATGTTAAAAAGGAATGTTTATATTTGAAATATTTATAAGCTGCTACTACGATTGTATTTCGTTCAATATCGTATAAAACAAATCAGAAAGGTAAATTATTGTAATCGAATATCGCCCACAGGTATGTGGGCGGCGTAGCGAATGCGTAAACCACAGGTACGTAACAAAATTGTTCATTCATTGCATTTGTATGCTAAATATATGCGACGCTTCTCTATGCAAATGTGCATGAAGCATGTGATGTACAGATTCGATTTACAGACGAGAAATTTTTAACTAAGTTCATTTATTAACACATACACCCCAACACACGGACACACACAATTTTTAATGGACAAAACAATATTCGTACCTATGGTCTAGCTTCAGCTTGACTCAATTGGTTTTCAACATTCCTAAAATACTACTTACTGTATTTGTAAACAATAAATAATTATAAATCACTTGACCAATTTTCTAGGAGCATGAGTAATAATTTTTTTGATTTCCATGTTAACTACAGCATATTTTATCGAAGGAATCGGTATAACTGTGAAGCACAGTTACTAATAATGATACAAATGTCAAGATAAGCTCATTTCTATTCATTTCATTGGTCTATTTCTATACTGTTTTCATATTATTTTGTTTCAGTGAAGAATTTACAAAAACATTAAAGATTTAATTTAGCAAAATTTGTTTGAACAGCCTAAAGAAACGTATATCACGCCTATAATCCTCGAGGACGGGGGAGTATAGTACACTCTCATGTTTAACCGGTTATACGTCCCAACATGGAGTAGGTGGTAAACCAATTCTAATCCACCAGGCAGAAATGAAGACTCTTAACTATTCGGAATTTCAATTCAGAAAAACCGAATAACAGCAAAATTATGCAGGATTTAAATTTGGAAGCAACTTGTTCCATTTATAAACACCGCGCAACGGCCACGGCTAGCGGCGAGCTTACCACAGGTCGCGTCACCGCAAATTGCGCTTTCATTCTTCCTACTTAAATGGCCGTTCGTTGTGGTGTCGTATTAATATATAAAATACAGTATGCCGATCCGCGTTTGGCCAGCGAACTAAATTCTCCATGATTAGCAGTACCTAATAGGTTTTCGTTTATCATCCTAGCGTAATATTATTTAATCTTATTATGGTGCGTAGCAGGATTTGAATTCAGAAACCCAGCGACAGAGTAAATTCAACACCACTAAACTATCGTTACTGATAATCGCGTTACATTATTAACTGTTATATTGACATTATTGACTGGCCCGTTGGTGCAGAGGTTAGTTAACCTGACCGTTGCACCGGGGGTCGTGGGTTCGAACAAATATTTCGAATAAATATTTGTGTGATGAGCACACAAGTATTTGTTCTGTGTCTGGGTGTAAAAAAAAATATCTATTTAAGCATATATTTATATGTATATATGTAGTGTATCAGCCGTCTGGTTACCATACCACAAGCTCTCTTGACGCTTAGTTTGGG
>DWEJ01000557.1:0-16109 GCA_018245835.1 Mysoria sejanus stolli
TGCGTGCCAACGGACTCACCATCAAGGATGCCGAAGACCGTGCGAAGAGGACCCCGGGTCCTCACACACCAGTGTGAGGACGTTACCGGGATAAACGCTCAGAAGAAGAAGAAGAAGAGAACTTATTAGCTTACAATATACGAGTTTGTATAACGCTCGTAATGTCAAATGCTTTAATTAATACATCAATTACCAATACGATCAGAACTATGCTGAATTACACTATAAATTATCCAGTATTAAAAATGAAAAACGCAGAATGCATACGTGTAGAAGAATATACACATAATATTATAGATGAACAGTGTAATACCGAGGTATCCGAGTGAACTGAAGCACGCGGCGCACGTCGTTACAATGATCGGTTGTATTAGTTTGTGCAATTGTATGTCCAATATTGTTACCGTTGCATTGTTATTAACGTCTATCATTGTACCAGTTATTATTATAATTTACGATATATTTATAAGAGCAATTATTGTTTGAGTTTTTTTAATCTAGCGATTACTTTTTATGTGGGTGTTAGGGTATGATAGCTTTTTGTCAATGGCACTGAGTTATTCTCAATGTTTTTTTGTATGTTGTTTTGTACTTTTAAATAAACTAGTGAAACGTGGGCGTATTTTTTGCCTACCTCTTCGGTAATTACATGCGTGATGTTAAGTAGTAACTACGCGATTAGGACCCAGGGCTTGCCACGCAATCAACCACCTCATGTCAATACCATAAAGATGAAATTCTAAATGAATTTAATTTGGCGCTCATTACCATACTTATAACGCTTTTTATTACTACCATTTTTTCCTTATAATAGTTGTCGTTAAATGCAATAAATGCAGGAAAATTTTGCTATAGAAATTAATTATTGCACGGGGAAGTAGGACGATAATGTCGAGGCGTTTGACATTGACGGTACTGTGTATATCAAGCTATACACAAGGTATAGCAAGATAATGTGTACACGATATAGCGACTGGAATTCTACATACAAATATTATAATAATAATCCAGTTATGTTTTGTGTCCATGGCCTGGAGTATAAAGAGTTAAGTACGTCTTTTGCACATACCTATTAACATGGAACAAGGAGGAATAATAATGGCGACGCAGAAACTAATAGCCCCCAACAAGAACCTTTTCATGCATTTCCACAAATATGCCGGTGGTCGTTTACTGCTGAATCCTCATCGTTCCCTCGTTGAGGCAACAGGGGCTATGAACCGGCATAATATCGTCTTTTATTTTTTCCCCGCATGTCTTGTCTTTTCTATGCCTCAGAAGACAAGACCAACCCACTCAAATATAAAAGCTCTCTCAACATAACCATTGCGGCAACTTTAAGAATCGTCTGTGGACTGCTAAACTAGGCTAAACATCGGGTACACTCAGTTTGTTGCTCTGGATTCATCTTCACTTATGTGACGGTTACTAATAAGAAAGAAGTAGTTAATAGAAAGTAGTAGTACATTAGATAGGTTAAATTACGCCGGGTCTCTCACACTTTTTTAAATTTTATGTTAGAATTTTTCTAACTACAATTTCTACTAAAAATTCTAGAAGTGTTGCAGAGTCTGTGTGCCTGCCTGGTGTATGGCAAAACGCTCCTTCTCTATTCCATTTAAGGAAATAAATGTAACTTGCGAAACGTGGGAATGTACTATATTTATATGCCTACCTCTTTAGGAATTACAGACGTGTAACTTTTGCATTAAAGTCTTTTTTTAATTGCTTATTCGTGATTCTTAAACTACAGTTAGGTTACAAAGGGTAGACTTAACGTCTGATGACATTTGTACCAGTATCTTTGTTTTAATTTATTAAATACTTGATATTAAAATTTTATCACTGTGTGTTTACCCGTCCGGATTAGGCACCGCTACTTAGAAAGCCAGAACTTCCAAATGAAATATGAATTGTTTTCATTCAAAGCATATTAATTAAATGGAGTTCTGTTTGTTTTAATTGTTTAATAAAGAACTTCGGAGTTGGATTACGCTGTTCGAAGGAAAGTTGATTCAATAATTAAACATAATTATGATCGCGTACGAGAATTTTTTTTTTGCGTAATGAAATTGTGTAACATTCTTAAATATCAAAAGCGGTAATTGATTACGTTATGACGGAATTCATTTCGCGAGGACCTATACACCTTAGATTTCCCCGAATGTATCTAAGGAGTACCTGTAAGATATCTGAACTTGTACTTGGCTAACTTCTACAGTTATATTCTCATCTGAGAATAGACGCGTATTTAACAGTGGAAAAGGAGGATGATGATGATTATTACGAGTATTAAATTCTCGATTACTATTGTCAATGTATTAACGATAATACTTATTATTGTTTAATGAACGTTAAAGAATCGCGGTAAGTATGTAAGGTTAGAGATAACTGGCACTCAATGTTCTCTGCCTACCACGTGAGGGACCCAGCGATAAGGTAGATGAGACAATGTCCTGCCGATAAGGGCTAACGAAGTTCTTTAAGATTTTATTTTACATACATGTTATTAGTATATTACAAAGATCAGAGCAAAGCACACGTATAATTTTTGGTATAATCGTTCTTAGTTAGCTTAGGATTATAAAGCTTCGATGTCTCTGGTTCTTGCATCATGCGGTTCGACGCAAATCGATATCAGCACCGCATATGAATAATTTAATGTGTATTTATTAGGATAAATTCTACACTTTCAGGATAAAATATATAATAGCCACGCTTACGTATGAAAAGTATATAAAAAGTTCCTCATTTCTATATAACAAAAACATTACGAATTAAATCAGATATTAGAATTGTCAAAGTACAATGGAACCGTAATAGCATTTCAGTCTCATAATCTTTATCGCAAATCGCGCAACCGGAACCAATTCGATTTCCGTATTACGTCAGCCTCGCATATTAAATGCGACCCTTATCTTTGATAAGCAGATTATCAATTTTGTTGTAGATACTAAGTTGAATAGTCAAATATTCCCAGCTTTTAAATAAGTATTTGTCTGATTAATGAATCCTTAAGCAAGTAATATTCCCGTATAGTGGATGTGTTAAAGTGATCATGTAGGTCCTGACAGTTATCTGGCTTTATGGTGCTTGTACTGATGAGAACTATGCTCTACATAAATATACACAAAAAAACATTTTTCGTCTACAGTCCCACACAGTAGATTGGGTACTATGATATCCTATGTGCCGAAATCAATCAGCTTTTGAATAGATGATTAATTATATCATTTAGATTTCTGCTCGGGGGATAATGGAAACGCAAAACACTCTGTTCAGTAGACCGGCACGATGACCGCAGTACCACATGGGCCGCGAAATATACTCAAGTTAGGTGTTGTGGCAAGAACTTGGCGAAGAAGTTATACGTCCCTAGAGAATTAAGTTTGCACTTCAGTTGGAATAATGTCGGCGACGTGGCTGACTGTACGCCCATTAAGCACTACGTTTTAGAAAGTTGACAGGAAATGTTTAATACTTTTTACAAATAAACGAAATGGAAAAGTCACTTTGTTTTAAATATTAGGATTGTTGGTTTTTGCAGCTATTATCCAATCATTTTTTTATGGACTCTGTGGAAACTCAGTGGAAACCAAAACAGAATTATCGTATTCATAACAGCCGAACCAAATGAGGAACAATTAATTGTATTCAATGTTTTAATACCCATATTTTAGCGTATTTGTGGCGTAAATGAAATTATCGAGTGATATGGACGGTTTATCACCGTAATAATTATTTTACACGTTTTCAAAATAGGTATATAATATTGAAGAAACCGCTACTTTACATGTATCAATTACTAGCTGTGCCCGCGGCTTCGACCGCGTGGAAATGAGTTTTTAAGTAAAACAGCAGCTATCAGCAGCAGCATAGCAGCAGCTATTACGTAAAAACAGCAGCTAGCCCTCCCGCGCCTTACCAATGAAATGAAATACTGTCAAGGGCGATAATGTTCAAAAATAAGTGCCTGTGATAAAATATAACTTATTCATTTGGATAAGGATTAATATCATGTTTATTGAAATACCTTCGCCAATAATGTTTTATTTAATTTTAAGAACTATTTTGTTAACCTAAGAAATGCTTAAAGTGGGTTTACGTTAAAAGCTAGGCATATGCTTTCGCGGACTTTTATTTAGAACTTTTAGAGAGGAACAATTTTGTAATACAAGATTTTTAAGTAACTTCCACAGTTTACTTAGCGCACGCAAGGTCTAGTCTAAATTTTGCTGCTGTCGCAATATTTTTATTTTTTATTTTTATCTTAGCGTGATGTTATATAGCCTATAGCCTTCCTCGCCTTTAGCCTATAGCCTATCTAACAAAGAAAGAATTTTTCAAATCAGACCAATATTTCCTCAGATAACCGCGTTCAAACAATCAAACAAACTCTTCAGCTTTATATTATTAGTATAGATTGTAATAATACAAATTAAAAAGCGTTAAGTCTTAAAATTTCCTTCAATGTAATACTTATATCATGATTGGTTAAGTGCTTCTCGAGATAAAATTTCCATTTTCTATTAATTCATCGCCGTCAATTGGAACAAGTTGGTGGCGCAGAGCGAAGCGAGACGCAACCGTAACTCACTCTTCTTCTGAGAGCCAAGTTTGCATTTCACTTTACAATAATTTCTAAGACTCAGCGGTCTGTAGAACTCCATTATATAAAAGAAGCAAGTATAACACTTAACCTTAATAACCAAATGAAAAGATTTTCCTAGGAAAATGTTTTTAAACTTGCGCTCGTCCATTTCGCGCAAATCCATTTTGAATACATATAAAGATAAAACATATTTAGCCAAGAATAACTTATTAAGAATATGTATAACTATACCTTTGCAAAAAAAATTGTTCTCTGAGGTGACTGGTGGTCTGCCAACCCGCACTTGGCCAGCGTGGCAGACTATGGCCTTAACCCTCTCTCTCTGAGAGGAGACCCATGTTCCAACAGTGGAACGACAGAAGGGTCGATATGGATATGGAACAGCCTCGCTTATGGGAATGTGAATGTGTTTCGCTAAATGCTTTCGATTTACAATTTTTATAGACTATAAGTAAGTAAAACCAATTCCATTATTAAAACCAATAAGACATTGTTGCGCCGAGGGCCATGGACATGGCACACCTTATCACATTACGCACAATCAGCAGTAGGGTACCTATACCGTGATGGTATATGGTATAACTTATAAAATGTTAACAACAAATTACAGTGGTCACATGAATGTCAAAAGATACATTAAACATTAAACATATTAGCAATTATTAATTCATTTTTGTCATAAAATGTAGATATTTAATCGTAACAAAGTAATTATAATTCGTACATGTTAATTTCAAAAATATAGAACAGAAACACACGGCGTAGCAAATGTGCATGGGTCTTGCACGACAAAATAAAAAACTGCGTAATTTACACCGTACCTACAACATGTGAATCAGGCATCAAATGTAAAGTGCATGGCCGTAAACCCTATTGTGCACAACGAACCTTGATATGTTACTGTGTAAAATGTGTTGCATACTCGTCTGATACCTGTGCAATCACTACCTAGCAGAGGTGGTAACTTGCACAGAGGTGGTAACTTCTAATACGAAGCTACCGAAGAAGGACTTGGGGTTAGGTAGAGAAAGAGGTGTTCGTTTTCTAAGAAGGGGTCTCTGTCTCTATTGGTCTTAGTTATGAACTTATCGTCGCAGTCGTAGAACAAACACGTTTGTTTGTTTATTTAACGTAAAAACAAATCTTAATAAGGTAAATGCTCTTCAGTGGAGTGTCAGCAAAAACGGACAATGACTGAGCCGTTCGAAGGCATGTTCTTCGAACAGTTACCTTAAGAGATACACGTACATAGGTAAGACGAAAAGGGTCGTTCTATCTCGGTAGCGCGAGCATTTCTTAAAGAAAGGCTAATGATGCATTGTTTGAGCACGTTACGCGCCGCGATCGGGCAGTAATGTGTCGGAGACGAGGCTCCATCGCGCGCGTAATCCGCAGGAAATACGCTGCGCGTGCGCAACGCTGATTATATGAAGCGCCGCACCTCCGCGGTACACTTTACGACGTTCGCGATATGAACCTGATTAACGCAAAGCTCGCTATTACGCTCACAGACCACTGCTATTGAAAACGTTTATATTCACATAAAATCTTAGTTTAGTATTATGTTTTGCTGATAAATGGTAAATATAACTTAAGTTTTGGCAAAAGCTCCGCATTGGGAGCTGGGGCGTAATTAGGGGAAGTAAAGGCAGAAGGTTAGATGAATGGGTTAAAAAAATACAGAAATTATACAAATATAGAATTTCTGATTGATTGTCTGAAATTTTACACCAATATACTTTATTTTCTTACATGTATTTTATAAATATGTGTTTTTTAAAGACTGTTTATGGGGTTGCTGTGTTAACGACAATTTTTACGCTGAAACTGATGTTTGAATGTATTTGATCTGAATTTTATAGGTCACATTGTAGGCGGAGCAGTAAAGTTCAGGCGTCAATTTTCATACGTTGGTTCGCGGCCACGCGGCGCACGGCGGCAGAGTATAGTCTGCCCTACTTCTCCAACAGTGGGGATTGTTGTTCAGCCGCTATGCACTTGAGCTGGCCGCAGCGCGCAGTCGCCGCACGACGTCGGCGACCGCACCGCGCGGCCGCCGACCGCACAGCTGTGCGCGCGATCGATGCGCCGTCCTTGAACCCTGTACGCGCACGCGCCCGCCGCGCTAGCCGTCCCGTCGCGGCCATGGCCACGTTACGCGTCTCCCACCCCCTTATACCACCATCCCCCTGCTCGTTCATTCATCGCTATCATTCCCGCGGCGATGCTCCACCGCAGCGCGCCCACCTTTCACTTTGCCATTTAAATATCGATTCTGACCTTTAGCGGACGACCCCGAAATGAAACAATAGATTTAATTATTTAATCATCATAAAGTACTTCTCTTGCTTATCTAGAAACAAGTGTTACTTTTGTTAAACATGACTGAATTTCTCATGTCGTTTTGTGTGTGTCATTTATTGCACTAAGAATTACAATGGAACTATTGAATTGGTTTAATTTCATAGACTAAAATTTGATTAAATGAAAAACAAGGTACTGAAATGAAATTACACAATTTTTTTCGTTAAATCGAACTTTTTTTACAGTGTTGATAAACAATCGACATATATTATGATAACGTTGTATTTGTTTTATAATACCTATGTCAAAATTGTGAGCATTGCGATGTAATAAATGATGTACATATGTAGGTCGATAAGGAGGTAAGTAGTAGGTCGGCGTCGCGAGGCTGGGCGAGCGCGCAGGCCCGTATGAATGAACGAGCCGTGGGCGGCCGCCAGCGAACCCATTCATTCATTACTGCGGAGGCCAGACCTCATGAATAATAACGTAACGAAATCTGTAATGACAATTATAATACAGATGGCCGATAACACGCGCAGCTCGCCCGACAACGAGTGTGTGTGAGCTCTGCATCTAGTACGTTCAAAGCAGCGGCACGTCACCGCTCTCGAAGTCACATCTATGAACAGTTGAGACAGATTCTTCGTTAATATAGAATTGGAAAAAGGACAAAAACGTTAAGTAATACGTGGTTTTAAATAAACATGTGTAGGTAGTTAGGCGTTACACAAGTTTGAAAGTTAGATGGGGAATGTACTGCGAGTGTGGGTGTGAGTGCGTATATCAATGGTTGCGTATATCCGCACTCCGTTCATGGACGAGGTTTAGTCGCTTAGTCAACGCGGCAGTTGGGCGTAGGAGTCAAGGTAAGGACTGCAGGTTTCGACTCGACACAGATTAGAAGCATTGTCTCCGCCAACACACTGGCCGGCGATGCCATCTGCAGCCGAATGCCACACTTCTTGAGCTTTTGACTCACCGCGTGTATAATCTATCGAATCTATATACATAGGAGGTATTTTTAAGGGTTACGTAGAAGAATAACATCCTGGTTATTATATAAGGCGCGAGGATTGTGTTACGCTGCATAGGTTAAAGACGGAGAGACAAACAAACAAACGGTTTGTGTTTTTTATCTGGCCGTAACGTCATGGGTAGTAAAATTGGGAAGCAGGCAAACGGCTGTCTGCTTTAAATGTTGGTATCTGTGATTATGATCATAAACATAAATAATGTGTTCGATAGAAATGATAAGGAAGGAAATGTTCAAATCACATGTTTACAGGAAGGAAAGGGAGCAGATCGGAGTACCAATATCGTATCTCTAGTTTACCAGCAGTCCTCATCTATCAGCATCTATCAGCAGTCTTCTGAACACGGTCTGTCTACATTCTTCGTAGTTTCGTATTTGACAACTGCCGCAAGCGGTAATAGTGGGGCGCGGGATGTTTGTATGAAATGCTTAGAAAAAATTCTAATTACCTTTCATTTAGACAGAGGCCTTTATGAAAGCTCTTTAATTTTTCTATACTTGAATAGTTATGATTTTCTGTACTTATTCTGTGGTCAATCATCTTTTTGAATATTTGAATCTATTGAATATTCATCTTTTGAATAAAAGAATGAATAAATGTAGCTCTATCTGTGGTCTGCTGAATGAAGCCTTTCAATAAGTTTGATTTTTGTGATAAACATAGTTATCGGTGTCGGGGTAGAGTCAGAATACATTCTCCGACCCCGTTCTGGGATCCAGGGTGTCGTAAGAGGCGACTAAGCGCGGCGCTGGCTGATCACGGTACGACACGCTCTGCCTAGGCACAGCTGAAGGTCCTGACTCCTGACTCCTGGCCGGCTACGGGCAGTGGCGTAGGTGGTGCAAAAGACTATGCACAGCGATTCCTGAACCGATTGTGTCCAGCGTCAGGGCTATGGGCGTCACCTGTCACTCTGTCATCATCTGTGGACTGCACTTGGCTGATGATGATGAACATAAACTTGGTCTGCCTTTATAAATATTAAAAACGTTTAGGATAATTGATGAAAACAATCAGCCAACAATTTTGTCCCAGCTTGCTCAGCTGCTCACAGGTACGACGCCGATTCGTGTGCAGATGATATTTTTATAACTTGTACTTTTTGTCTACAATCCATAAGCTCAGTAATATCTTGTTTGCATTCAAGTCAGCGGCGCTAGATATAATCTCTCATTCAGTCGAGGCCGGGCACTGCGTGCTACTGTCTGTCTCAACGTACGCTCATGGAGGTATTCAACATGTAACATTTCCTTACTCAATCTTTAGTAACGTACTTCTGTTTTCTTTTTTTTTGACATGATATCTGTATGGAATTCTCTTAATATGGCAAAAATAGTTTGAATTTGAAAATTCATACATTTCAAATCAAATGTTTTACTTGCAATATTGCAGATTACATGCAAGACATAGACGTTTGGAAATCAGTTGTTGTAGTTTTGAGGTTTAAAATTATAATTGTTAAGCGATCTCAACAAAAAATGACAACCCCACCGAGTTTCTTGTTAGTTCCTATCAGTTGTGGGCGCGGTACAAACTAACGTAAACTTATCTATACTGACGTTTATATGTGATTGTAAATCCTATATAAATAAATGATTTTGACTATATAAATAAATGATATTGACTTTAACTTTGAAATAATATGTAGATAGATTTCATTGATAGGTATTCCAGGCGTGAGTTACTTCAATGGTATGTAACATACTTGTCCATACAGCATACTGTATGGACAAGTTATTCGTTTTATTGTGGTATTCAGCACGCTTCGTATTTGATACAACAATTACGGGAAAAAAAATATTAATATTCGTGAACAAATCACCGTCAGATCCCCGTATCACCGTCCGATACGAAAGTTCTCACATCTATCTCAGACAGTTAGTGTTACAATCAGCAAATGTTTAATTCTGAACCATCCGCGCGACGCAGCGCGTGTCGCGGTGCGACTTACGTCGAGTCGCAGCTACCGAGCACCTGTCGCAATGACCGTTTGTAGGATGCTCCGTTCCGCATCTGATTTAACTGAATAAAAATGATATTTAATTTGATAAAAGGAACAAGATTTGTTAATGAAGCTCAACCGATCCGTTTTCACATACGCTTAGAGAAATTTTATAGAATCAGGAACGTAGAGTTCGTAGAGTAATTTCATGTAATGGCAACTACATCACATGTGATTTGAAGCGTACAAATGTAGTAAAAACAGCTGTGCGCCTTGCGGTCGCGGGGCGCCGGCGAGCGCCGCGACGCACGCGCCACGCGCGCCCACTAATGATATAAACGAGCCGAGTGTCGCGGGGTCCCGACCGCAATTACCGGCTGCACTGCTCTTCATTAATAATCAGCCATGTGGGACGCCACCCGCCGCCACCCGCCTCGCTCACCTCCGATGTCGCTCCACGTCTTGTGTTGTTTTGTACGATTGTAGGTTTCCTTTTGATGGGGTAAACGTTCTACCAAATTATGGATGGACAAAGTTTATAATACTGACATTTTATGTAAGTATTATAAACTTAACGCGATGGATTTTTGCCAGTCCAGAGAAAAAGAGATTAGATAATACAGATCTACATTTAGATTGCGGTTTGCTTTGAGTTTGGGTGTAAACATTTAACTGCTGAATGTAATATCATTAATTTACATAACGTGTAATAAATATATAGTAAATTCTTGTCCGTGACATACGCCACAAGCGATCAGTTCGATACAGAACACTGTATTGTTCATACAAAGAATAAAACGTATACATACAAGTATGTATACGAATTACAAAGAAACAAGAACATAATTAATCGTCGCGTGGCAGGAAATTAGCGACCACTTAGCAGTCTCCAGTAATGGGGGAGTTATCTCGACGGGAATCATGTTATGAGGAGCAGCAATATGTTATTGAGCTCATATCATCTTGTTTTAAGACGGCGTGAGACTGCCTGGACGTTTGACGTTATTTATTTTAACTATTGTGAAAGATTTTATACGCAAAAATCCTGACTATGACTACTACAAAAAATAAAATTTGAAACGTGTATTTTTGTAAATAACTAACATAACGATACGAGTACTTTATTAAATATAACGTACTTATTTGTCGCTGTTTCATTAAAAAATTATCCAGGCAAATGTCACGAAGTTTTGTATTCTTAAGAACAAACTTCTAAGTAATGTTCGTGGAAACTTTGCATTTCTGATAGCGAGGTCTACTCGCAAGTTACTATGACATGCTCACCGATCGTAAACTTTGTGGTGGAACTATAAACCTACTGTGATTTTTACGAATTGTTGACTTGCTTGAGTTTCTTAACACCCTATTACCGCGCGCACATTGCCTAACGAGACCACTAAACACTTTAGCAAATGTGTAAAAGATAAACTGTCCATTTTACTGTTACCTACTGTTTACACAGTTCAAAATATTTGTTGTCATATATGGGCGCTGTCTAAAGTTTCTTGATCGCAACCAATTATGAATTTAACGGGTATCCACGATGTATCTATTTAATGGCCGATTCAATACTTGATCGCGTAATTACAAAAATAGTCAAGAAGCAACATAACAGGAATGACGAAACTCAAAATGACGGCTTGCAAGTGTTACTCAGCGCACGCGGCTCTTACATGCCTCTATAACTAGAACGATATATTAATAAAACTCTTGATACATGCACAAAGCAATGTTTAGACACTGAAGATTGATTGGCCGTAGTGTTAAGGACGCGCGTTGCGGCCGGCACAGTCTACAACAAGGTTAGTTCAGCGCACAAGCTGAGCGACTCGTTGGCCTTTTCAATTTCATGCGTTGTTTGAGTTTGACATATGATTTGTCCAGCGTTCATTGTCAGCGGTCAGGGCTTCGCTCCGTTCATCAATTAATGTATCCGCTTTTTTTCTATTACGCTGTTTATCACATTAGTGTTCCTCGGCGCCGAGTGACTCAAGGGGCATGCGCCTCAGACGATCCTAATTAGTGTACTAATTGCATTAACGACACGGATATGTGGACAATTACGGTATGTGCGCATGTGCTCACACCGGAAGTAGGGAATGAATGCTTAGCGTGATCTCGATATTATTTACATAAATATGTAGATACGGCGGCTAGTTTTAAATGAAATGTGGACCCCCGGTAATCCGATACCCGAATTGTAAGCCAGTGTCGAACTATCGAATTGGTCGGATTATAGAGTACTGCCTAAGACTACAGTCTGGAATTTATTTACGACAAATTACAGATCCAATGATAAGATTCTATATGTTAAATCATACTTGATCATATCACATTATAAATCGAAATTAAGCAATCAGAATCAAAACAATACCTATGCGTAGAGCGTGTTCAATAGCGGTGGCGCGTACCAGTTGTAATCCGATCCATCATGCATTATCTACAATAGCGAAGATTATCAAAAACATATTCAACAATAATATACATGTCGGATTAAAGGGAGCGCCGGATTAGACAGGGCCCAGGGGCCGGATCATCGGGGGTTCACTGGATCTAGGATTATCAACAGTTTTTTTGAACGTTGAAGAAAACGGCATCTTCTTTAATTGAAAAATTGAATAGCTCCACTACCGCCTACTAGCTGTTTCGTATGCTGAGGCCAAATTTAACGTCTTCATCAATGTAGGGTCAACACCTTTAATATTTTTGATTGCAGCAATATAATTTTCAAGTACCTACCTAAATTTATTTAATATTTCCGCGTATTTTTGTACCATTAGGTTTATTTACTTCAATTTCGGTGGATTATTGTATTGCAGTGTTGTAACCTATTAACGCGCAATGCTCTATTGTGCACGCGGCAGCCTCTTTACATAGCTAGTGTCTGATAGTTCGTGGCAGGAACAGAGCTGCCCGGACACGTGTCACCGCCCGACGACATCAAGTGTCACAGTCTACGTGTGCCGAAAATTACTTAAATGTTGATTAATCATTCGTACAGATGGATTTATGCATTATTTGTATACATATGTAGGCATATGGATTATGTAAATTATCAGTTGACATGTAAAAATTGGGTGCTGGCGTGAGTGCGGCCGCGTGTCGCGTGCAACCGTCTTAGTGTAGAAAAATAGGGCGATTGCACACAACTTAAAATGAGTCAATCTTTGGCGGCTTTCCAATTTCAAAACAGATACTATTAAATTTGTCGTCTTCTCGTAAATTTTAGAACACAACGAAATAAAAGATAATTTGTGAGTGATTTTATTAAGTGGAGCGGTCACTGCGGTGTTCCTGGGTACCTGTAGTGCACATATTTTATTTGTAATCTTTTCTCTGTCTATTCGTCCCCCCCCCCCTTCTTATTCAACCTTGTCCTAGTTCTTGCTCTCCACTGCGAGGAATTTAGTTCGTCACGCTGTTATATCCCAGTCTTTTTCTCTCTGCCGCTAGTAGTACTATTAAGTAAGTATATGCCGTGACTTAGTTATTTCTTACTTATTGGTTTAGTTCGTAGTATGGAATATTTGACCCTATATAATATTCGTTTGTATTGCATACGCCAGCAATTCTGTAGAGCGGTCATTGCGCTGAACCATAAAGTATGCAGTCGATGTAATCATTGGGCTTACAAGTAATTAATCTTGTTAACCATAATAATATATATTTTAGTTTAATTTCGTTGGTTAATATTAATCGAAATTGCAACAATTTGCAGTTTAAGTTAAAGCTGGTGGAACGGCAGAAGAAGCATCTCAGGCCAGTAACGACAGCGATATTCGCCACTCGGCGCTCTCTGCCCATCCTGTGAACGACTTGGTTAGTGTATATTGTAAAGGTGAAGTTTTCACTGAGTAGAAGGTTGGAGCAGCCGAGGCCGGCGCTCGGATGTGCGGGCACGTAGCGGGCCGCAGGAGTCGCTGCGCGAAGGAATGCTACCGGAGATTATTTTATCTGATCTACACAAATGCCGTAGGTACTTGCTCACCACGTGATTGCTCCAATTTTTAAAACGCCTGTGTATTGTTTTATATTTTTTTGTAAATATTGTACGGTCTTGAATTTCAAATGATTCATAAATGGCTAAAATATAGAGCTCGGCAGGTGCAATCTGTTCAATAATATTTTCGTGGGGTATTAATAACAATGACTATAGTTTTCGCTGGGCCGTTCTATACACATACTCTAGGCTAGTGTTGAATTATGTTAATTTCAGGTTGTCTCTTAATAGTCCTAATATATGCCTCATATAACACGCTGTAAACGACATAGTTTATCTTCGTATAGGGTTGTTGCTTATTATTTAACTTTTTCTAGATCTACTGAGACACAATATTTTTGTAATACATTGTATTTACGTATACGCCAGCGCATGCAAGTAAAGCATTTCAATAGCGCTCTGTCTTCCGATGCTAAAATATCAATAGGTAAGATTATCTAATATTTATAGCATTATTCTATTAAGCCTACAGCTTTTCGCATGAATCTAATAAGAAAATATAAATTAGAGTATTTTTTTATCCAACGGCTATTTTCAGAGATGAGTGTGAACGAATAATCAAGCAACTTTCAGTTGAATGAACAACTTGCTCGTCGCGAGCAGGCGCGTGCTGTCCACACGACAAATGTTTGATTAAATGTGAATATACACTGCCCGGTGCACCGTGGTAATTGCGACTAACTCTTTTAGCACAATGGCCGATCACTCACGGTCAGCTGTGTACTCGACGATGAACGAGAATGACACGTGAACCATCAATCGAATCGTTCATACTAAACTCCTCTTCCTACCTCTGCGGTGAAATCTAGGCATACGATAACGTAGTACTGCACTTTATACTTTCCTTAATGGTTTTAAAGTTTGTTTGACAAGATACAAATGATAGAGAATAAAATCATCATTTTATTGCGCAGTGAACGGGCAGCAGCGCAGCCGACTGAGTCAGCGGTAATCGATATAGAGTCGTATCGGACAATCGTATGAGACAATGATGCCGGCCGGCCGCGTAGATCGTATCGTTCGCAGTTACATGCGTTTAAGTAATTGCGGGAACTGGCATTGTTAACCGCTCCACGCAAATTGGGCATTAGCGATAATTTATTGACTTTTAAATTAACTCGCATTGTCGTACAGTGTATTTGAATATTGAGCGTGTGGGCTCGATGGCCGCCGATGGTCCTTAATGACACCGATTGTTCCCCGTCATTGCTCTCCAAGTGCAGGTGCGCCCTCTGAGCGCTCATGGGAAGGTTAGTCCGTTGCGTACAATGGAAATGAAAATTTAAATTGTTTCATGATTGCAGCGAATACCTTAATATATCGTTTGATTGTAAATTATTGCACTAAAGGACACTCACTATAGGGGTTGTTAGCATCTACGGCATAAGAAGTCTTACTACAAGCGGGGCAGAACCAGTGCAGTAAGTATTATTTCCTATTACGTATTTTATTCTCATCGTGTCGTTGTCTCATTGTAAGGTTGCTGAGATATCCGGCTGTAGATACATAACACGATATCTGTATGTGACAATAATATCTTCCCGTATCACGTCTGCTGGCTTGTGCAAGTTTTTTGCTGTTGGTTAATGTTACTTGTAATGCCGGCAGCGCAGCGGCTGACTCATGTTTGGGCAACTAGCGGTGAAGATGCAAATCATTTTAGTTGGCGGCACTGTTAGTGGCTGGCGATCGTCTGGTAAGGACTGGATCGTCAATTTATGTGTAGTGACGTGAGACGGCGCGGGTCGGCACAAAGGCACGTGCGTGCCCCGCAGTGGCATCGCGGACGCTCAAAGCGGCTTCTTCAGCTATCGCGCATCTGGGAACATTCAGTGAGGTGTAATGGGCTATCGTGTGGGCCCCTCAGACGAGCCGCCGGTGTGACGTGCCGCGGCTGCGTGGGACGTCTCTCTTGACACGCATAGTCCACCAGAAGCTAGTAGGCTTACGTCACGTCTTTATCAAGCGCAGGAGGCGCCACTTTTGGGCGCATCGCTACCTTCTGTACTTGATTTATATCACTTAGTCTCATACATAAATCATATGGTAACAGATACCTACACTTGGAAGTTGATGTCGAGTAAATGTAGTAGTCCATACCTGGTCAAGTTCAAATTGTAGTAGTAGTAGGCTGCGTAATCCATATCCATATCGACCCTTCTGTCGTTCCACTGTTGGAACATGGGTCTCCTCTCAGAGAGAGAGGGTTAAGGC
>DWEJ01000558.1:0-16093 GCA_018245835.1 Mysoria sejanus stolli
AACGTAACTGGTGAAACGTGGGAGTGTTCTGCATTCCTCTGCCTACCTCTTCGGGGATTACAGACGTGAAGTTACGTTTTTAAAATTAGCCTAATTGCTATCAGTGACTGTTTGTTTTTGAAGTTAGATAAACATAAAATACTAAAATCAAAAGTGTTATACCTTTTGATAATTGAGAGGAAGTACAATTATGAACACTTGTAGTCGAACGAGTACAGGGGCACTAAATGGGGATAAAGACATCTGAAGACTCAGTATGTAGTTATAAGTTTTCATTTTATATTTGCCGTTCACTAGTCAATATTGTATTCGTTATACTAGAGAAAAAGCATCCATAGTTTCATAACCGATGCATATTTGACGAGATATTCTCGAAATTCGCAATATGCGACGGACTGGACATATTTAATTGGATTTTCGCCGGCGATCGTGTATCGAGTCAGTCGGCGCGGCGCCGGCGAGCGCCGACCGCGCGCACGCCCTCCGCCCGCAGCGACGACGCGACCAGCCGGATATTAGCCACGAGAATCATTTCCCTCGCATACTGTCCATGGACTGATAACTAACGCACTTTGATTGACTCGTATTGATTTCTGCTACCTCGTCAGACTTGTGTATCGAGTACTAAATTGTGACATTTAGTACTATTTAGTATTACTATTAGTACCATTTAGTACTATTTAGTATTACTATTAGTACTATTTAGTATTACTATTAGTACTATTTAGTACTATTTAGTATTACTATTAGTACTATTTAGTACTATTTAGTATTACACCACTACGCAATATAAAAGGCAGCCTTAACACGAATGGTAGTTTCAGTCTAAATTTGTCCTGAATAATATACAATCATGTGTTTATCTCTGATTAGATTTATCATACACACCCTTTAAAGATAAATAATAATACAGATATTATAGTGAATCAGAAAAATTGCTATAGTAGCATTACTTTAGGTAGTACCTATAAGATTGTTGCTAATCAGAGATAGTCTGGGGTCGGATAGCTATGGCGCTGTAATACAACAACTTCCACGACTGGTATAAATTAATAGAATTATCAAATATCCTCGTGAGATTTATAAAACTGTGTAATCCGTTTTCTATTTGATTCTGATACAAAATATACAATATATAAATTTGTTCTATTTTGAGTGTGTATTCATCATAGTAGGCTATACGTCATGAACCTGTTAATAGCTATGATCTAGAAGCCTATAAAGTGGCTAATCATAGTCCATTGTTGAAGACGGTCTTTTATTCCCAATGATGATAGTTTTGGTGCACAGAATAAAACTTAATTCAACATTGATAATAATTGACTCATTTATCTTGATCGAATAGGCCAGATATCGTCGCAGTCGTAGAACAAAGACGGATATGTTTTTTTCAGAAAAAATTTATTTTACTCATTTTTACTTGAAATACTTAATTTACTTAACAAACAAACACGTTTTTCTAATTCTGTATTATACAACGGAGATACAGAGTTGAACACCGACGGATTTATTTGTTTATTTAACGTAAAAACAAATGTTCAAAGTGCACTCCTGAAAAGCTAATATTAGCTGACGGGAGAGTCACAAGTTTCTGAAACCGGCATGTACGAAAAGAGTCATGCGTGTAGAAGAAGCGAGACAAGTCTGTAAGGATAGGGATATTAGGCTCTCGGTGCTCCCTGCCTACCCCTGAGGGACTTAGCGTGAAGATATGTATATATGTATAATTGATCATAATGGCATATTCACCAAAAACGTGTTTAAATGTTATATCTATGAAATATTGTATAATAATTGCACTTAGTCGGCAATTAAATGTAACATTGAATTATTTTTACATGCTTTATACAATCGAAGTAGTGAGCTGTGTGAGACATGATACAAACCGACTTAAAAATATACCTACTAGTCCCTAAATACCGCTATATTCGATACCTTGGTTGGTTTATTGTAACAAATCACGCTGTCGTCACTGAGTCAAAATTATGAATGAAACGTAATTATTCATTTCCTTATCATTCTGTAAATGACTATACACACGCAACGTAAAAGGTCGTAGGTTGATGTATTGGGCTGTGTAAAACGTTTCTATTTAAAATTTACTTGGCGCGATTGCCGATCGAGACCTCCTGGATTCAAATCGCGGGGTGGCTACTATTAGATTTTTTTACCCAGACCTAGTTCAAATTCCTAGTATTGGCTTCGTAGTCTGGATATGTGTCCGGTATATGGCGATAGATTCGCTACCTATTCCATAGTGGAACGTAAAACTGGTAAAACTTGGGAGTTAACTTTATTTTTTTGCCTACCTCTTCAGCCATTACACACGCATTCAGTGCATAGCAGACTAAAATAATAACTAACCAGATTAGGAACGGTTTATTTTGGATTCTGACGTATATTAGGCCCGGCCGAGATCAAAATCCGATCCCTCTGCTCGACATACGGCATTAGGACCGTTATGCTAATTTATCGACTATAAAACGATAATACGCCCTTGTTAATGTAAGACAATGTGGGCCTCGTTTCCCGGGGTGGGACGTAAAAAGAATTACAGAAGCAAAACACACGGATAGGGAGTCCATTTTGTATTGAAATAATTAAAAACTTATACGTACTACAATTTGTTTGAACTGTTAAATGTTCTTGAAATAAATGTAGAATTTTAAATATTACGTGTATGTTCCTATTAACTTCTACGTGTTCAGTCTAAAGCTGAAACTTTACCTATATTATTATTAAGCAACATAATTATTTCCTACTTATTTTCTCTATTATACCATATTATAATTAAACAGTACTTATATCTACTCCCAACTTTAATGTTGTTTAATTTTTTGGATATAATTTTAATTTTATCTATAGTATGTTTACTATAAGTACCATAATTACTATACTTACATCTTACTATAATTACATCCTCCTTTTTTAGTCTAAAACAGTGATATTAAACACTATTATTTAGTTCATACGCGACACATTAATTGCCGGCGAGACAGATCGTTTTGTTGCGTTGCGAGTATAGGCCGCGCGGCGCGAAACAAAACGAGTTTTGAAAGTCAACAACGCGACAATATTTCACATGCAAAAGGAAGATTTATGTTTCTGTAAACGATGAGCTAAAGTGGACGATGTGAATATTCCTGTAAACAATGCTTGCTAATAGTTAAACGGGCTGGATGATATGTTTAAGTTCTTTTATGTGAACAGATTATTTATTATAAACTTTGTAAAGAGTAGTAAATGAGCACCGAGTCGTGGTAAATAGTCGCTGCTGCTTATAGACATCTGTAAACGACCTCCAATAGGATTTAAGACACAAATATTAGTGTTAGTTAGGTCTTAAACATAGTACAACTTGAAAGAAGTCTGCAATCAATATCGACTAGGACTACAGGATAGGATTATAAGACTAATTATAGAACGCTGTAAGTGAAATTCATAAAGATATTTGGTGATAGGACTACATGTTTTGGAAATTGCTACTTTTAATTGCCCGTTTAGTACGTGTTTGTTTATACAAACAGACCATTACTGACCATATTGACCAGACCGCACTTATGTGCGGTCTGGTCAATAGGTACTTAGTATACGATATGTCCTATTCGTGGCTAGTAATATATTTAAGAGCACTGGCACGTTCGCCTCTACTATATAAATAGTAAGTATTTAAATTTGAATCTCTGTAAAAAAATACTTACAAAATAATAACTTTTTCTGTATTACCTTTCTTTCTTTTACTGTAAGTCTGTAATGATTCCAAGTCAGTGCTTGAACTTATCCAAACATCAAAGAAAGCTCTGTTACGGAAGTCTAATTTAATTTGGGACTGATGAGAGTTATTGACGTGATGAACAATTCTTAACAAGACGAAGCCTACACACCTGTATTTTTAGCTAACACAAGGCCAGATAACGTTTTGACGTTGACAATAGAATACTTTGTATTCGCTTGTAAGTATGTATTTCGTTGTTCCGATCGTTTTTATTTGATCAATATCTATGTTACGCTAAATGTTAGCTATTTTGTTTTCTTTGACATATTTGTTGGTATAAAATAAATATACAGGTTGAGTAATTTTGCAAACATTCTTATAGACTTTTTTTTTATCTTCACGCCTGTAATCCCCGATGGACTCAAACCATACAAATACAAGAACAGACCCAAATGCAATTCATGTACACTTTTGCAGTCATAAGTCTATTTTTCCCGATTCTTACAACTTGGAATAGTTCACGACAAGCGCACCAAGCGTAATTATGGCTAGATAAGAAAATGTGGCTGACGTTCACTAAATATAGGTACAAGTATAGCCTACATTGGTGTATTTCACCCCGAGCTACGAATTAAACTGCATCAAGCCACAACCGCAACACCGTTCGCACGCAATGGCCGAGTTTTAATTAATAATTGAAACAGTAACGGGATCCGGACTCTAATTTAATAATACATCGCAGCTCGCGGGCGCGTTTGAGGCGGGCCCTTTCTGTATCGCGTAAGGGATCGCACTTACAAGTGTTGCCACATAACTCGCCCAATATAGCGGGATAAACCTTTTTATTTTACATATCATGCTTAGGTTTTTTTTGTTTATGTTTATTATTATGTCATTACACTAGCTCTCTTCAGGATACGCAGATTGCCAAATATCTCTGTCCTTATAGACTAGCCGTCTTTTATGTTTTATTTATTATGTGATAGGCTGGTGTTTGGCTGCAATCCTGTTTGATAGTGCGCGCAAATGCGTCCCAAGATTTGAAGAGCCCTAGATTATATGTGTCTAGAAACACAGACACCGGCATAGCGTTCCACTCCTTAGCCGTGTGGATAAAAAACTTCAAACTAAATCATTTCGTTCTGGCTTTTGGGATATCTACCAGGTACTGGTGGTATCCTACTGCGGTTCTAATTGTTTTTTGTAGGAAAGGGACTGAGGGACTCAATCGTGTAGTTCCTGCGCGAACTCTCGAAAATGTGTCCAGTAGAACACTTGCAGACGAGCTACATGACTGTGATGACTAAGCCATTGTGGCCTGGAGATGGTAAGCACTTCGCCATTGATGATTCGCCTGCCACGTTTCTGAACTGAGTCAAAAGCATCCAGCAAATACTGGCAAAATCCGTCTCACTGGTGACAGCAGTACTCCAAACAAGAACGAAGCTATGCCTTGTATAAGATCGACAGCTGCTAAAGTCTGAAGTACTGGTTCATTCTGTTCAAAATACCCCGCTTCTTAGCAGCTGTTGAAACTTAGCAGCTGTTGAAGTCATTAAAGGTTCGATGTTCATCCTTCATTGTTGTTAACAAACGGTGGACATATTATACGAGTCAACTTTTGTTATGATAAAAAATTGGGGTAAGCACCTAAATCATTTAGACACTTAATTATTTACTACGCATATGGATAAGGGAATATTCATGTGGGTGGCCACAGAGGCCAAAACTTACCAATCTTGACTAGTACGAGGCCGCTGGGGAAGTCAGTATATGCCGAAACCACTGTGCGTGTATGAGATGTGATAAATGTATTGAAATGCCGTCAATTTTGTAGATAGTGATTAGCCCGTGATTATGATGACCAAATTTATACGATTTTCAAAAATACTTGAATGTAAAAATTGAGGTAACTACAGTTTAAATCGGGATATTTCCTACGAAAGCTCCGCAGCGGTGTCCACTAGCCACACTCGGTTTAATCTTTATCAGCAGCCATTACATGTAGTTGACTTTGAAAGTATTATAATCCCTTAGCGTGTTCGCTAACTGTGACTACGGCTCATGAAATGTATACTACCTAAGAACAAAAGTTTTAGTGGGTTCTTTATCGGTCCAATAAATGTTTTAATTAAACGTAAATAAAGTTAAATGGTTTCTTTTATCTAAATTGGGTATGATATTTAAGCCTTTCAGGATCCAATTTCACGTAAATTTTGTACAACGGAATATAGAAATATATATTAATTTTTTGTTCATTTCCGTGTTGAAATTTTTCACAATTCACTATTAAATGTCGGCGAACCCTTTTGTATTATATTTCAATTAATACTTTAGCGTATACTTTATAAGCGAAGTGTATACTTTAGCGACTTATTATTTATGTTGGATTGGTATTTTTGACTTTGTTATTTTCACATAATAAGTCGTTTAAAGAAATATTATAATAGTTATGTATCACTAACTGCTTTACTAATGCACTTCGCTGGGTGTAAGATAGAATTTGGATTATTTTATAATTACGTTGACTTAGTAGTATCTAGAGTGAATGCAGACCGACTGTCGACTGGTTCAAATCGCGAGTCAGGTCTTATTGGATATTTCTAATTAGAATTTCTAATGGTGGCTCAGGGTCTAGATATGTCTCTTGTATATGGCGATAGGCTCACCACCTATTCCATAGTGAGACGTAAACGTAACTGGTGAAACTGAGTCCTCAAGGTATGTACCTGATGAGAGTATTACATTATATACTTATGTAAGTATATAATGTAATACTCTCATCAGCAATGAAACTAATTTACTATTCATTTTCATCGCAACGGCAGTTAGCAGCAAAATCCAAGTAGCTTCGGTCTCCCACCCAAATTGCCATTATGAATACCGCCAATTAAAGAAATAGCGTAACTTTCATGTTTTATATTAAGAATAAAACTTTATGGGAAATAAAACGTCATAACCGAATCGCTCCGTGCGAAAGTAATTATCCGGCGGCTCGTAACGGTTTCATAAAACGGAGAATATAATTCCATGGAAAATCAAACGTCTATTCGCTTTTGAAACACTGACAGTAACTGATCGAAACAATTAGACGCCATTGTTCATCCACTTCTATTTATTTAACAGGTAATTAAACAATGATTCTTCGCGAAAATGTTTTGGTGTCCGACGTACCCTTTGATCGTTCTCGCCGAGCCTAGGACACAATGATAATTACAAAATTTCAACTGCTGCCACCGAAATGTCCGATGCCAAATGATGCTGAAATAAAACATCCCCTTGATGTTTCAGTAGAACATGTTTCTGTTAGGTCACATTTTGATATTAAATCGCGAAAGATCAAGGCGTCAGATTAGATTGGAAGAAAACGTAAGACAAATTTTTATTTTGTTCTTGACACTAATGGTGTAGGCGAGTTCTAAGTGAGTTTTCGCAGAAAATTGTTCCTAAAAATATCCTAAGAAAAAGATATAATCGCAATTTTGATTATACCGTCGTGATTCTATAAGGGTCCAGATTAATATCTTATCTCCTCTCTGTACTATTATTATATGTACGGCGTCATAAATATTGAAATAATCTTTTCTCTTACGTGTGAGTTTTATTGAAGGCGACGTTGTAAATTTGCATTTAAATAGGAACAGGCTGATTTGATAAGATATTGCAAACAGGAACATAAAATACGTTGTGATCGTGTATCATAATATCAGGTTATGCTCCGATGTGTGGAACATGCAAATTATGTTGAAGTTTTTCTGTATTTTCTGTGGAAAAAGATTCTCAAGGTTTATGCTTCCTGTATTAATTAGCCCGTCTTTTATTTATCCATTTGCTTCAGTTCTCATCGATTTTGAACTTACTCCGGGATACCACGTAGGTATGTATATACGCAGTTCTCAATGTTTTGCTTTGGTGGTGACAATGGAAGGTCCAAATAGCGGTACTTCAAGAGATAATATAGTTCTTGAAACCTCTCATGATTTTTCATCGGATAAGCCACCACGGCATACATACATAGTAATTATATTTCTCAAATGTCTTTTACTATTTTTTAGTACTGTACCACCATTTGTTTCATATTACTTCGTTATTGAACTTTAATGGAAAATTCAAAATTTTCTCTTGTGTTGATCTGTGAATCATAAATTGTTCAAATAACTAAGTCTATAACAAAACTGAAATAATTAAACGTTTTGCACCGTATGAAAACTAAGTTCGTACGAATGAGATTTTAAATAAATGCGTATATCTACTATCCTCTAAATCAGGTAACAATATGAGAGCTTAGCTCATTAGAAGAAATAGGATTTGTAGGATGAAGTATAATATCGGGTACAGATTGATAGAGGACTCGGAAGTCTCCGGAAGCAATTACTGATCGCGGTAGAAGCAAATCAAGTCTGCAAAGTAAGATATATTTGAAACTCGTTATTGACTTTCTGCTCTGTAAAGATGGTTGATGTGATGTTATAGGTCTGGCATGATAACACCATCACCATCAACCCACAGCAATCCACTGTTGGCCATAGGCCTGCCCTGAGGAGTTATGCCTATAATTATGATGACATAAAAATAATAAAGGATCATAACGACAGTCATTACTACATTTTTTCTAACTGAATCATATGTATTTCCCAACAACAAATAGAAAGAAGAAACAAAACATTTATTCAGGGTTCAGACACAAACAACAAATAAAACATAGAGATCTTAATCTACAGATATATCATTTACAAATGAGGTCTGTCCTAAAGCTAATTCATTGAACCAATGCGGTAGGGCCTATATTTAGATATACCGAACAACTGTTATATAAAATATGCGTAACTGTTCTTATTGCGAAGGCGAATTCTGGGATAAGCAGAGCCAATAAGACAAGCGGTTGACACCTCCACGTGCTAACAACTGGCCAACTAATTATTCCACGCTTTCACCGGGATGTCTAATGCTGCGTTAATATTTTGTATAGTGTTGTGTAAAGTCAATATTTCCGCTTCGAGTCGCGATATGTATTCATTCTAATTGCTTTTTATGTTATGCCCGCTGTAACTCTGATATGGATAATTAAGCGTTCGATTAAAATCCTATCGTAGTTCAATTAATAACTTATATTCTTGATTAAGTTATATACCGGTATAATTCGCGATGTTTCTTATTGATAATCCAACCAGTTTTAGACATGTTCGAGGTTCTGTTTTATAAGCAAGGCGAGTCTGCGACGGATATACCTACCTACATAAATTCGATTGATGAATGCTCAAGATGTCCAAAACAAATGGAGATATATCATACGTGAGTAGAGCCATTACATAATTTAATCATGTAGGTACATGGTACACATAGATACGTGTATTATTAATAAATAATTCCTATAATATAATTCCTATATATATTCCTATAATATAATTCCTATATATAATTCCTAAGCATTAGCAAATCTTGGAAGATGGAATCTTGAATCTTGGAGATTATTTTTCAAATTCGGAACAGGAAATTGACAGTTTATAGTGATACCAATAGAATATTGCAAGCAATGTTACAGATAAGGGTTTATGTGTAGACTAGTTCTCGACTCGTGGGAGTAATCTTCATATATGATAAGTTATAGCTTTATTAAGTTACTGGAAACTTATTTGAATAACCCGTTTGATAAAAACGGTTGCTCTTTATACTAAATTTAAAGCTTTGTATGATCAAGTTGATATTTTGTATTGATAAAACATTATCAAATTTTATGATGCGCTTGTAAATACTTGGACTTTATGCTTAATATTCATAAAATAATAAAGTTTTCAGATCTTAGAACGGATTTTAAACTCACAAATAAATATTCCTACGTATTTTTCTCTATAGGTGTTTATATTTTCTATACAGTTGTTTATTAAATAAATTCAGCCTGACTAGAGTTCTATACTAATATACCATAAAAACTTCAATCTGTGCTTAGGCAGACCGCGCCATACTGCAAGCTATCAGAGTTTAGTTTAAATGCTGGCGTGCCAGTTAGGTTTCGTTGACAAGAAATTGCTTTTAAATAATGTTATCGATTTCCTGTACAAGTAATATTAACTAACCTGTAATGCCTGTACTGTATAATATAATGAGCAATAAGCAATCGAAACTAGCACATCGGGGATCACGTCGATGTCCTGTGGGATCGCTATCTTTATTACTATGAAGGTTATTTAAACCCCGCTTTAAGTTGCTCCGCCATTGATTCTGATAGCTGGTATCGGGAGATTGGCGAGCGATGTGTATCTCTACGACAAACCGACATTTTATGCAGAGAGTCAATATATTACACAATGAGACAATTATATATGTACTTGTATAGTTAAAAGCATTTAACAATAAATTCTTCAATGTCAGTGAGCATTCGGATGGAAAATTGGAAATAAAAATTGTTTGAAAATATGTATTTTTATTTGTAGTTTTTTTTACATTATCATATTGCAATAGTGGTATGGTTTAACCGCGCTGTATCACGTGGATAATATCAAAGTATGTTTATTATTTTGTGGTAGTGGTAATTGAGTCATTAAGCTCAGTTGTTGCAGGAAGTCAGTGCGTGTCAACTATGCTATAAGCAGACCGCGCCATACCGCAATGTTATTGACTTTCTGTAAATTTACATAACACACCTACATACATGAACACATGTCTTCCTTTATATACTACGCGTGTTATCCGAGCGAGCGTTTGTGCGTGACTGACCCCTGACTGTTACGCACACAAACTTATCGTGCACATACCCCATTCACCACAAGTAAACTTGACGCGCACTTGTAAGCTACAACGGCAGTATGCGATTACTTATTTAATTGCTTTATTGGTTTGTCGGTTCCTTAAGATGTACATATCTAAAACGACTCATCTCTTATTCCGTAGCGAGATGTAAACGTAACAGGTGAAACGTGGGAGTGTACCTCACTTCTCTGCCTACCTCTTTGGGGATTATACGCGCGATGTTACGTTTGTACGTAAAAAATATAAAGTGCATCGTTGTTTATCTTTAAACATTGTTTAAGACGCAAAAAATGCAGCTACCTAATGTATAATACAATCTTTTACGTCATAGTTTAAACGTTTACTAAGAAATTATAAATATGTGCACAATAATAGCGAGTATCTGTTCTTAATCAATATATAATGTATGACGATTTGTTCAAAGTATATAAAACATAAATAATCGTCGTGGCTTCGTCGGACGTGTTCTATCAACTCATATGAAGTCTGTAATAAATATGTTGCCTATTACATAATCGGCGGCGACTTCAAATTATATTTATGCATGAGTTTATGGACACAAATAATTATAACATGATCATGATTATAAATTGTTATACACAATATAAAACGTGAGACGTACTAAACGTTTTCTCTTGTGTCGTTGTGATCCAATATCTATCTTATATTTTTGAAAAGGGATACTTGAGAATTGTTTTCCAAATCCACAGACAATACCGCACACGCCCGTGTCCTAACCTTGTGTGTATATGTGTGCGTGTGTGCGTGCGCGCGTGACTGCGCGCTTGCGTGCTCGTGTAATCGTGTGAGTGCGTGCAACCGTATCTTTGGCGACATAATAACACTAACGCTTTATATTATAATCACTGATACGTTTTGTATTGAAGATTTGTTCAACCACCATGTCCACTATTCAACAGAGAATATATCGTTCGCTGCGGCTGTTTTTGTTATATTATTATGTTAATCTACATTGATGTATTCTTAAATGGAGTCCGCGATAAGGTATACATATAAACTGAGATTTCAAGATTCATCATAGCTTTGTTAACTTGTTAGTAAAGTATCACAAACATGTTTTACTTAATTAGATTAATAGAACAAGTACGGGTTAATATAACATTTTGTAATAAAATTACCTCTTAGCTCCCTGTAAATGATTCTTATCTAACGTTGTATCGAACTGTTATCAGGTGATTCGCCGAGTTTGATTAATACATGTTGCTTTTAACGCCGCTCGTTAAATTGAGTAGTTGTCAGCCAGCTCTGTACTGTGCGCGAATAATTTAACATTTATAGTAAAATAAATAACTGGATATTTGTAACTATGTCAGATCTAAGAGAGCGTAACGAAATTGTTTGGTCGATAAATATGTACAATAGTCAACTTATAAAAAGTTATATTAACACGCTAGGTCCATTTCAGTGTAGGTAGAAAGCACATAGCGCCAAATATCGCTATTCTTAGAAAACTGTAGTGTTTCTTGAATATTAATCACTCTCGAAATCCGCGCACATTTCTTATTTTAACTAAGAAACTAAGTTTTATCCTTTCATGCAGTGCATTGTGCAATTTTATAAGTGTTTATTCGTTCACGGCAGAACGCACCACATTGAGCGTACTGAAGCATGAAATCGCGTTAAAGAAACGGAAATACATACTGCAAGAAACTGTAGAATTAAAGGCTTTTGTAACATTGTGTGTTCAAGATTTAGAAACGTCGATTTGTTTTGTATGTATAGGAAACAATCGTTTTTGGGTCGTAATGATCTGGCAACATGTGTTAATTTTTCATTGTTTTTATATAAATATTATCAGGTATTAACACCATCACATGTCCTTTACGGGTACGCATCGAGTTCCAATAATCGTTCAATGTCCGTCCTATCGCACAAATATTTGTCGTGGTTGGGACTTGAACCCCAACCAATGGCTAAGCAGTTACGCTCACTAACCACTGAAGCACACAACCAATGAATATTAATCACGTAAATCATTCAATGCATTCGTGACATTTTCTATGATTGTTAAAGAAGTCGTCA
The DNA here is from genome assembly GCA_018245835.1 of Mysoria sejanus stolli. NCBI lineage: Eukaryota > Metazoa > Arthropoda > Insecta > Lepidoptera > Hesperiidae > Mysarbia > Mysarbia sejanus. The sequence goes on from DWEJ01000558.1 coordinate 12,506, forward strand.
TTTATAGAGGACTGTGTATGCCTTTGGCTGGCGTTCCGTGTGGCAGCTAGATGTCCTGTCTCGGCGGCGACGACTCTACTATACCGGTCATTACACCTATTGTATTACACTATACATTCCCAATAACGGGGTTCTAGTGCATTTTGACACTGTCATTTGTTAATTCAGTCTGTGGCGAATGTTTGAAAATCGAATGTAAAATCTTGTTTAGTGTTATATTATATTACTTCGGTATAAATTATACGTTTGTATGTAATAAATGAAAATTATTGAAGAACAGGTAGAACCATATTGAAACTTACCATCTTGAAGATAAACTTGACTATAATAAGGTTTTGAATTTTAGTATTTTTGGATATACATAATATTATTTAAATAGGAACAAGTATTGGGCAGTAATAACATCTTGGTACATATATTCGATGACGCTTGGCCCCAGATGAAACTCTAATATCAAGAAGCAAAACGCCTCGTACTGATATTAAAATGTTTCTTTCTGTTCTTCTGTCTGATATTGACTTTATTTTTACCTGTATATGAAGCTAGTTCCAATGGAGGCTTACGTTATCATGCCCTGAGTTATTTTCTGTTCAATGCCCTGTCTACAGTAGTTTATCTTAAAATCTCAAGTAATTCCAGGTGTCGGCTGTTAACTGTTTCTTTGCTTGTGTCGAAGTTGAACCGCGTAAGATTTATCACGGTTCAAGTGTTAAAAACATAAATAAGAGCCGTGAAATGAGATAAATATGTAAATTGTGATTATCTTTCATTCGATATCTGATATAGTCTTATCTACAATCCAATTCGTGTTTCAATTTCAATCGAATAACGTTTATCTTATTTTGAAAGATCTCTGGCGGGTTGCATACAATTAGTTAGAATTGTATATTTGTCAATAAATAACATGGGAAGACATGTTGAGATTCTACTAATTAAGTTCTTGCGAGTTCGGACAATGTGTGGGAGGAATCGAGCTTTAGTTTAACGATCGGTTTAATGTGCTAACAAAAATAAACCCTATTATCATGGCGTTGAGGTATAATTCATTATACGGAAGAGGTTATGAATTTCCAATGTAAATTCAGAGTGATACATTTGTATTACATTTCTCTGTAATTGATAATGTTAATGAAAAATCATATTTTATGTTTGTATTATGTTAATGTAATGGTACAGGTGATAATTTTGAAAGCACTGTCATATAAATTCACGGAATCTAGGTACCTCCATACATATTTTTTCCACACACAGTTTTACACGTTATAAATAGTATGTGTGTAAAAGTAACTTTTCATGTTATAAGTAACTTCGATATTAATCAATAATATCGCATTATGGAACAAGGAAATAACGAACGAAACAAAGGGAAAAAAACAATAATTGCTACGTACAAAATTGCTTGGAACTTTACATACGAAGCTTTTGCGCACTTCGTTTTTAAGATTTAATCATCGATAAGACGTTTTTATTTTTACTTCATTTTAAGTTACAATAAAAAAAACAACCATTAACTACATGATTTTAAACGTAACGAGATGAACTGTAATAAGTAGAAGTAAACCTCAGCGAAAACATAAAAGTAAAAGTTCATACCATTTTCTCTCACCTCCAAAATTAATTATATTACTTTGAAGCATAAATGCTTGAAACAGTTCCAAGTTATATTAATATACATTAAATTTTTGAAAAAACTACGGTCACAAAGCACCGATTCCTTAATATGTATACCTATTATTACAGACCTGACTTCCTTCTCCATTGATCACTTCCTTCAACACGAAATTGGAATGTAAAAAACAATAGTATGCGCGTTAAATCAGCTGCTGGTGTGTTTTAATTATAACAAACATTTGCTGCTTGTATTGACAAGCCGGTGTATTAACCAATGGATCAAGTTCGATGCGGCTCAGATACATTGCTATATTGAACAATTTGTCGGTGTGCTGCTCTCGGTCGGCTGAGCGGCGGACGGGACCTCCTGTGACACGACGACGACTGTAAGTTACACTAGCCGGAGAAAGTCGAGTAGTTGACGGCTATACGCTGCGCATACTGCGAACAATATCTACGAAGAAATGCGTTAAACATTTTCGTAATAATTAAATATATGAATAAAGGAAATGCTTTTATTTTGTGTATATTTTACGTTCGTCACGCAGACATGCATTTTGTCTACATTAATGAAATATGTAAATAAACGAATTAAGGAAATTACGTTTCTGCATTATTTTCTGTATTTCTGTTAAAATTTGTGAATATCTAATCTCTAATCTAAATTGTCATATAAAATAATTGATTTTTTATGTACAAATATACATAATACTATGTTATTATATGTAATACATACGCTTGTAACGTATTTATTAAACCTCCTTTTATCGTTTAATTCGTTATTATAACCTTTAAAATGCGAATGATCAATCATCATCATGAGCATCAGGGACGTCTTAATATATTTACTAACTAAAAAAAACTTTCACAGCTCAGAAGATTTTTAGTATAGCAGCATAGATTACGATACAATATACTTATGTTCGAGGCACTACAATGTATTTAACTAAATGCAGTATGCCGGGGGCGATGGTTGTCTAAATGTATCATCTGTGAGCGCCCTAGATCGGACCTCCTGTGATACTGTAACGACCTTAAATAACATCGCTCGAGAAAGTCGAACGATTTTATATAAATGTATTTTAGAGCGCTTTAATGTTTCTATAAAGATATACGTCATATGAATATTTTTAATACAGAATGAAAAATTGGCGCCCAATGATGACAGATCTCCGCCGCTATCTTGAAAATATTTTTAACGAGGCACAAAAAGTAAAATGGAAGATAATACTATAATAACATAAACACCTACAGTCTGGTGATAATTCTCATGGTAGAAACCATATAATTCAACCAATTATGATTGGTAAATATAATAGGCATGATGTATTATTTGGGACACAAATAACTCATGCCTCGTTTACAAATCTTAAAAAAGACTGTGCTCAAACACGTGACAATAAAATACTTCACGACACCGTTGCGAATAGAACTAAGAACTCAAAAAGAACGAAAAAGATATTTCAAAATGAACGGATCATTCATAATTTTTTATTTCATAATTTAAATACCGTGTAATATAATCACTATCATTGATACCAGTAATGAAACTTTAAGAGGTATTCTGTTAATCTATATTAAAAATATTAAGCTGAAGAGTTTGTTTGATTGTTTGAACGCGCTAATCTCAGGAAATATTGGTCCGATTTGAAAAATTCATTCAGTGTTAGATAGCTCATTTATCGAGGAAGGCTAAAGGCTATAACATCACGCTAAGATAAAAATAAAAAATAAAAATATTGCGACAACGGCAAAATTTAGAGTTTTTCTTGCGTGCGCTAAGTAAACGGTGAAAGTTTCTCAAAAATCATGTATTGTTGTACAAAATTGTTCCCCTCTAAAAGGTCTAAATAAAAATCCTCGACAGCACAATCATGTTTAGCTTTTAACGTTAACCCATTATAACCATTTTTATGGTTAACAAAATAGTTCTTAAATAATACATTATTTGCGAAGGTGTTTTAATAAACATGATAT
>DWEJ01000559.1:0-16089 GCA_018245835.1 Mysoria sejanus stolli
CTAGGTATCATCCGTGGTTGACAGTAACCCATCTAATTTAACGACACTGATAACTTTTATCGCAAGTGTTCGCTTCAGTTGGCTCGTCTTCGAACCATTAGTTTGATGAGGATTGCTCACCACTCACCAATTGCTTATTTATTATTCCGCTTTCTATAGATAATTCTTACAGTTATTGTTGATTTACGAACATTAATATGCTCATTAAAATGTAAACGAAGCCGTTCTTTCTGTAAATGCGAATATTGATGGCTGGTGCCGAGGATAAGCTCACCGCTCACCTGGACCGAACAGGTCAGGTATTACCTAAGGGCGGAGACAGATGTGTCCGAAACTCATATGTATGTATGCTGAAAGAAAGATAAGTACAAGAGCAACGTGAAGTCTGTATGGATACAAATATTTGGCACTCGGTGCTTTCGCCTACCCCGTACGGGACTGGCGTGATATTTACTCGTAGTTTAATAGTTATCTCCACAAATATCGAAAATTTAGCCGGATTAAGTGTAATCCACTCATAGCTGAGTATGCTTTTAACGGAAATGCTCGTGATGTTTTGCCAGTTGCGGTGTATAACTCCATGTATAGTTATATGTATGTGGTATTCGTATGTACTCGGCATGTGAGTACATACTTTGACATTGTAGTATCTGAAGCAAATATAATATGCAGGCCTACTGTGTCTCTTATAACCCACTTAGACGCTTGCATACGAGTCGAAACCCATAAAGCGTGGAACAATACATATCGATAATCCCGAAAAATGATGAAATATTTTTATACAAAATAAGCCCATATAAAACTTTATTTATCAAAACAGGATGTCCTGGTCAAATATTATTATTTGTGTTCTCTCGAATTTTAAGCGGAAAACATTTCGGTGGGCTGGCCAGTAATTAAAGGACTGTTTATACGAGCGGCGACCTTAAAGAATTTTTACGCTTTATTTGGATTATTCCAATAATGAAATGAAGATCTTTGTAACAAGCTGTTGGTTAAGAAAATACTGTGTATATACTCAGTACACACAAACGGTAGCTAAGTTGATATAAATAGACAATTCCGTTTGTCACGATTACATTATTGTTTACAGAAGAAGAATTTGATAGTACAGATAACATTTACAACAGAACAGTTAACTGATTAAATAAAAAAAATACTTACGGTGATATTTTATGTTTTACTCGGCATTCCGATTCGAATGCCTTTCAATGAGCCATTAATAACTGTACATTGAATAAACATATTTAAAAAAATACAATTAATCTACATTGAATACTATAGCTGTAAAATCAAATAAAACTCAATAGAAATAAAGAACAATGGCGGAATTTTCAAACATTTGAGAGCTGCACTAAAAATTTTCGCTCGGCAGCACAAAGAGTCAAAATGGTTTTAAATGAGCCATTATCTTTCATTTTTAACGCATCACAGTCCACATTATAGCCCGTAAAACAATAATTCTGTCGCAAAATGTGCACAGTTAAAAGAAACGCCGTTTTCCGCATTGCGCCTTTAAATGGGTCCTTAAATGGACATCGGAATAAAAAAAATTAAAAAATGCAGGAGCGTGACGGCTCAAGAATTTGTGAACCGGATGCCAGTCGCTTAGGGGAATACACATTCTGTATTTATTCCACGCAAAATACCAAATGTCGCACGTACCTACTTATTTGTAGGTATTTTTGAGATTTTTTCAATATTGGCTTAGTTTTTTTGTATAACAATAATTAATTATATGTACCTTCTCAAATCACTGTAACAGTATTTGTCACCCATGTTAATATTATTATTTATAAGCTTATTGACGTCTTGGCGTACTCTGTCAATCGTCAATTGTATATACTTATTGTGTTTGTACTTGTAATAAATCCTAGTTTTATCGGCTATATAGGTATGTTTATAGGTTAACCTATAAGATAACAAACTCGTTACCTTTTATGTTTATTACTTTGACTGCTACAGTACCTACAAGCTGAATGGGTACTATTTGTGTTACTGAACATCGACAATTTTTATTTGTTGTATTTTCTCCCACAAATTTATTCTCCACTATATCGTAACAATTTTACGGCGATTTTCAAAACTAGGCAATAAACCGTATGAGCACGTCAGAATCTTTACAGACATGTACAATTAACCATATGTATCAGTATTATGTGAAATTACCCTTATTAACGTAATGTCAATACCGAACGGGCGCACGGAGTGCTGATACGCACAACAAAAACACAGCAACAGTGCCGCGTAACAGCAGTACAATGTACAGTAGTTGCTCTTTCATATAGGAATATTGTAACGCCTATCAATTTACAACTTATTCAGTTGAAAATTGGTGTATTTCATTTTTAGCTTATGTATATAATTATATTGTAAAAATTAGAAAGAGTGAACTAACCGCGATTAGATTAATTCCAAAAACTCATTTAAATAATAAATTGAATTTATATATAGTAAGTTCTGTAGTACTCTCCCATGTTTAACCAGTTCCGATTACGGTCCACAATAAAATAGTAAATTAGCCTACTGCCACACGCCGGGCACAAATTTGGGCTTCGAGCCATAACTAGAAATTTTAACTAGACATTGTACTTAGACAAGTCGAATGGTACCCGTCCCGGGAGTTTCAGCAGAGGATCTCTTGGTCGGCAGTGGCGCTCGCAACCTCTCCGCCGAGGGAGCAGTCATATTTACTTTACAAATCATTAAATTTTGCCTTTCAAAATAATCATAAGCCGTACCATACGTTCATCGACGATCACTCCTCGCTGTTCTATGACCATAGATGAAGGTAAAATATAATAATTCACAACAAAAATTAATACGATAATAAAATAATTGAAAATTAAATTAATACGATAGCGAACATTCCTAATAATTTTAAATTACTCGACTGTATCCGATTTTCATTTAGAATTCTGATCCGTTACTTTGAAAGGCGGGGTGGCTGGCATTTATTGAATTCTTCATCAAAATTCACTTTACATTTTACGGTTTTGAAATATTAAAGCAAAGCAAATATTAAAATTTACTGTAGGCACTTTTGTCTTCCAATTAAAATTTAGATATTTTACACCTTTTTTTATGTAAAATAATACACATGTTTTCGGATTTAAGCGACGTAAGGTATTCATCACACAGGCCCGAGATTTGTGATCGTGTAAAAATAATTTCCTTACATAGTAATTTTTAAGTTATTAAAATAACATAAGGTTTTATCTAAAGTCTAAAGAAATGCCTACAGTTATGTACGGTATGTTGAAATACTAACTATAATACTCTAAGTTGTGGGTATTGTTGTGTAAGCAAACCTTAACATAAGGTAGCTTACAACTGCTACTATTGTATACATTGTAAATATATCTTTATAAGTAGGTAAACGTAAACTTACCATCACGCCCGTATTTCCTGAAGAGATAGACAAATGTGAGTAGTAACCTCGTTTCACCAGTTACGTTTACGTCCTAATATGGATTAGGCGGATACCTTATGGCTATACACCGAATACAAATCCAGACTTCAAGCGTCTACTAGCAAATCTAAAATAGAAAGATTCAATAGTGACCGACCCGGGATTTGAACCTAGGAACCTATCAGCAATTGCATTTGGAATCAACAGGCTTTTAATACTGCTTTAGTAAACAGAGTAGGGTTTAATGCTTGTACAATGTTGGTGAGGAAGCGGCTGCACTACCTTTGTAATGTTTATCTAACTCTACAGTGCGGTTGGTACAGAGGAACAATGCGGGTGCACCGCGGAGATAGCCGTGATGAATGGCTGCTCCGACGCGCGCTCGATATCGCTGCTGCAGATAAAATTATTCACCACTCGCATCTCTATGGCATTTAGAAAAATATCCACTTGTTGCGAAGTTCGAATTCAAAACGTAACATCATGTTGTAGTCCCCGAAGGAGCAGCCGGAGCAGCGTACTGCACTCCCACGTTGTACCTGTTATAAATAACTTCACGAAATTCCGTACATACTCATAGTTAATTTGAATAACATTAAAGATTTCTTAGCGATGACGATATTACTGGGCTTGGTTGACAGAAACTGTTCTCAAACACCCCCATTTGTTCCCATATCAAGTTCCAACAGTCTGTATAATGGTAACCAGATGAATCGTAAACTACATATATGCTTTATATTAGTATACAATTATATAGTCAAGATTTTTACACTAGAAATAGAAAATATATTTATACTCACACATATTTATCCTAGTAGGAATGGCACCCGCACCCGGCTCAACTGTGAAGTCTACTATCTCCGGACCAACAGCCCAGTTAATATTGTCTTAGCTAGTAATAAGCATTACGTCATTAATATTCAAGCAACGTACTCTATGCTCTTGCTATTGTGTATTTATCTATATGTACAATTGGATTCTTTTAAACTTAAATGTTCTCGTAGACATTTCTTGTCTTCTGTAATCGTCTTCTGGCTCGGACGTTGTATCTGTGTATTGTTATACCCGGTGTATGGCAATAGGCACACCACTTATTCCATACTGGTTTCATCATAGGTGTCCACCAAAAACGCCACCGTGCCCTGTCTTCCCCGTCCACCCCTCGGAGCTCTCAGGCGTGATATTACGTTTTACGTTTATATTTACGTGCATTCCCTTTTTATAACACTTTTATACGACGTAAATGAAAAATGACCATAGCTCTATTTCTATAGTAAAATGGCGTCGAGATTACTCATACATTTGATCGACAATTCTCAACGTTATTTTAACATTACATATGAAAATATACTCGCCTCTGAATTTCAAGTGTACATTTTGAGATAATATATTCAATTTGTATAATATTTAATGTGATAGACAGTTAGTTAGCGTTTGCTTTATGTTTTATTAACTCATTATTATGCCAGGCTTCTTGCTCGTTTGTCTAACAACGTAACCAACTGTTCATAATTATGATTTTAGTATTATAATGACAGACGTGCTTGCTTGCTTACGACTATCGTTGTCAAATATCTTCTTCATAATGTGCTTACGGAATATGATACACATATAAACGGGACTATACCTATACATATTAATATTTATAAAATTTGCCTATCGTACTTAAGGTTAGGTAGAGTCTTAGGATTTTCGCCTGCTATGACTTTGAAAGATTTTTTTCATCTTTTCTATATTTATTGAAGTCATCACTATTGGATGCTAGGTCCAATAAATTAAAAAAATACACGTAGTTGGAGGCCTCTATGATACGGACGCAATAAAGCGGAAACCAAAAAACAAAATCCAGCCCAAATGTAACGCTACAGCAAATGTGGCTTTAGGATAACGACCCGTAACTATCAATGCGCTTCAAGTTAATGGAAGAAAACTGTTATACGAATTTTATGCCTTTAACAACCCCACTGAGTTTCTTGTTAGTTCTTCTCAGTTGTGGGCGCGGTACGAACTAACGTAAACTTATTTATAATGACGTTTATATGTGTTTGCAAATCCTATATAAATAAATGATTTTGACTTTGACTTTGACTATAAGTTAACTTAATTTTACCTTTTGTACTTAGGAGTCCACTGATTGCTATTTTGCTGCTTAAATTTGTACTTACACCTACACACAAGTATCGTTAGCACAAGGCACGGAACACGTAATACCTTATAATACGTTATACGTAACTTCACGCCTGTAATCCCCGAAGAGGTAGGCAGAGGAATGCAGAACATTCCTACGTTACACCGGTTACGTTTACGTCCCACTATGGAATAGGTGGTGAGCCTATTGCCATGCATCGGGGACATATCCAGACTCCTAACCACTACTAGAATTTTAATTTAGATTTTCTAGAAAATTACTAAATTGGAAAAATCCCTTGTAGTGTTCAACCCGGGAATCGAAACCGGGACCTCCCGATCGGCACTCGCACTTGCAACCACCACGACTAACGAGGCAGTCTTATAGTAAAGTTCTTGTTTGCAGCGTCTAATACGCATTCATTTAATATATTGCAGTGTTTCTATTTTAGTGTTCAGCTTATTGCATTATCAGAAGATAACCAAATACATTTCTCTTCGGGAGCAAGGGCTGCACTAACTCTTTAACAGCACCACGTCTGAATTTCCTCGAAGGGGTAAGGATGGGAATACGGCTTGTACGTCAGGTCGTGAATACCATGACTCTTGCCGTGCCATCATTACACACCGAATACCAATCCAGCCTCCGAGTTAGTTTTGGGAATTGCTAGTTAGAAAATCGAATAAAATGTTTCCAGACCCGGCGATCGAGCCCGAAACCTTTTGACCAGCAAGACGCTCGCAATCTGTAGACCAGCGAGGAAGTTTTATCATGGGTATTCTAAGTTTTTTTTTTTTCAAGAAATCATTTCTGAATGAGGACAATGTTCAAGTTGTCGATGTTACTAAAATTTTTTCTGCTGACGAGAGTAAATACTCCTTTATCTCTGCTAGTCACCCTTAGAAGACGTAGTTTAATATACGAGCATTGCACTAAAGACAAATGAAGCCAAATATAAATTCGGGCCTACATCATATTAAGCTAATAAATTTCATGGCAATTTGATATTTATTGCTATTTAATCATCCGCCAGGTTCCTTACAGAGTAGATAAAATCACCGAGTACCTTTGTGCATCTCTGGAAAACATCACCCTTAAGGACCTGAAGTGTTTCTTCTGAGTTCAGCACGCGCGGTATACGCACGCCTACTCCGGAGACTTCTTTAAATATAACTTACAATATAATTATTGATCCCATTACGCTTACTTCGCTTTGCAAACATATTCATATGGCTTGAAGACATGAATGATCGATTATAAACACTAACTCCTTTCATTATAAACTGAAGCATTATTTTCCCATATCGGGGTAGAGTAAGAATACATTACCCGCGCGCGCACGCCGAGACACAGGTGTGGTGAGAGGTGACTAAACCCGGCGCTGGCAGCTCGCGGTATGACGCGGTCTGCCTGCATGCCCAGCGTGGGGTTATGGGCATAATCCATCACGGGAAGCCTATGTCCATTAGTACACTGGAATAGGCTGGTAATGATGATGTGTTTTTGTAATTCGCTTATTGATAACTTATAATTAATTGGGACCAATTCCAGTCCAATGAAAAAAAGCACGAAATATGTACAAAGCCATAACTCGTAATATAACAGGGACATAATGCATAATGTTAAATTTAATCTTTGAATTTATGATTCTACGCGGAGGCTTTATCATGGTTGGCGTGCCGCTTCTAATCAGATTTACAATATTTCTAACGAGTATGTCTTCGCGCTGGAATCAGCTTGCTCGTAATTAACTCGATTTATAGAATCGTCATCTCTTTACAAACGTTACTGCGTCGAGCAACAAACGAATAATTAATTGTATTAAAAGTTACTCAATTAAAATTCAACATTGTAATAATATTGTAAAATTACTTTGCAACTACTTGAAAGACGGATACATGTATAGTTCATAGGCAAATTCTTGCACTCACTGGATCTGTTTCAGCGAAGCTTAACATACATTTATCCATACAATAGCATTTAAAGTAGACATGTTTCACCCTGAAGCGGCCGAGATACGGAAAGTTACAAACCAATGTTCACTTACCGATAGACGATCTCATATATTTGACAATAGCAGTAGATTGACAGTTCAATAATTTACCTAAATGTCTTTATGAGTTTTAAAATCCCTCAATAAATCAGAAAATCAGTCTGTTTTGTTTAATTTTATCAACAATAATTGAGTCGATTTATTTTATTTAAACTGAAACATTTTAGCCTATTAAGATTTATAACAGAAGATACTAGAACGATATTTCAAGGTGAATGTACACCTCACCTTTACATCCGTTCGTCGAGAGTCAACATTCATATTATTCGTATAATTATCACAACTTGTGTAGCCTTGAGTTATGAATAAGTAAATTAGAAAAGTACAAAACAAAACGAAACAACAGCGATAACGTAGTGGCTGAAAACTCAGCTTTGTTCACCGGGTGTCCTGGATACGAATTCTCTTTACCTCGTTATAGAAAAATAAAATTATATTTCAAGATTAAATACCACCGGAAGGAAAGTAGTGTGACAAAAGTTGAATAGTTAAGAAAGTACATTACAATTCTGGCCAGCGTGGTGTACTGTGGCCGTAACTCTTCTTACTCTCAGGCAGGCTTCAATGGAACAATAAACTTGTTGGTCATGACCACGAATTTAAATATAGCCCATATTTTGTAATTCGGAGCCGATATGGAGTCGTCCATCCGTGACAGAGTGCTGCGCAGTAATATTTCAGTGACGTTACTCATCCTACAGTTTTAATAACGCTCCTCCAACGTAGTTGCACTAAAACAGAAACAAAATAACAAATTTCTGTTTTGCTGTCAAGTGCTCTACTGACGTATATATTATGTCCTGTAGAGATGCACTAAAATAGAAAGTTATTTTCAGTCATATAAAACTACGAACTTTTTAAATAACGAAATATTTTATTTCAAATTCATGACATTCGATGCATAATCTCAATACGATTTTTTCTGAAATAGAACAATACAATATTTATTTAATTATCTAAGATAACCAAAAATAAACAATATGGCTCAGACCCAATAACACCTACCTGTTTATTGAATACACATACTTAAAGAACTACTAGAAAATCTAATCTAGAAAAATTTTGTAGTAGCCGGCTCGGATTTTGAACCCAGGACTTCTCGATAGGCAGTCGCCCTTGCAACAAACACGACCAACGAGGCAGTTACATATCTGAATACTATTGGATGAAATATAATATTTTAGACATAAACATGACAGTCACATTGGTTGAGTGGTTGAGAGCGCGACTTTCAAGCAAGAAGTCCTGGCTTTAAGCTGGTCCGGTGCTGTTGGAGTGTTCTACCTAAAATTGTTAAAAAAAAATTCTAGTAGTGGCTCGGATTATAGGTTTGTGTCCGGCGTATGGCAATAGACTCAGTACCTATTCCACGATTCAAAGTAAACGTGATGGGTGAAAGTGATTTTATTAATAAGCTTACTGATATACTGACAATTCAAGAAGTGGAATCGGCTTATTTATATCATACAAATGACGCCGAGTGCTTGTTCTCGTGTCAATCGCGTTACCGCTTCAGATATATCTCGCAGCGGGCGAGCGAAGCGGAAACAAATGTGCGCCGGGGAAAGTATCGCTCGGGGCGCGGAGCACGACGCGTGTCAGAATCTATTTAATAATAGGAAACGCAAAAATCATGGCGGAGTTAACGCCTCTCACGGATTTATCACTCGCGCCTTACAAGATTACTGAAACGACAGTGACGGATGGACTGCTCGTTGTCTTTTTTCCTTTTTTGTTACACCGTTTAAACTATTTTCGTCCCGGTCCCCCACGTGGGTAATTAGGTAGCACCTGCATTTGTTCAGGTCACAAGGGATAGTGCCGGCAGACTCTATCTAGACACGCCGCTAATGCTGCAAGATTGATGGATTAGGGGTTAAAGATCGCCCGTATAAATCGACAAAACCGATGTAAATTTCCGGGTGTTTGGGGTTAAGGTATTTACTAGGCTTTTGTTGGTTCACAGAGGAGCTTGTATGTGTTGACAATTTAGTAGAAGCAAAGTAAGAATTTATTCAAGCTTGGATCCTTCTTAGATAGACATATTATATTTTTTTATATATCTAACACTTGGTGCCCTCTGTATACAGCATGCTGATATAACAATATTGATTTGAAAAAATTGCCAACGGATGCATTCGTAACATCGTCACACTTTAATCACCTAAGAGGTTGACAGAGCAGTGTACTGCACTCCCCCGTTTCACCAATTATATTATCGGTCTCATTATGGAATGGACGATGAGCCTGTAACCATATAACGGGCATAGATACAGTCTCCGAACCACTACTAGGATTTCTAATCTGAAAATCTAAGTTAGAAATATTCAATAGCACCCGATCCGGGGATCGAACTCAGGACATTTCGATAAGTAGTCGCGCTTGCAAACATTCGACCACGGAGGCAGTTTTAAGATATTGAACAGAATTATTAAAAAGTAACATCCTTTAAAATTTTGTTCTTACTTAAAAGACAAATACAACCAACGCGAACCGGTAGCTGATTGGTAAACAAATTCACCGAAATGAAATAAAAGCAGACAAACGTTCCGGTCCCCAAACTGGCAGTTACATGGTAGTCACGAACTGTGACCACAAAGCGAGATTAGATAGCTTGCCAACGGAAACCGGAAAGCAATCAATAGAACAGCAAGGATGGTGGACGCGTGGCGTCACTCGAGAGTCACGTACTCCCGAGTCCACGTACACATGTAAATATCGCTAATGACATCGGTTGGCCGAGCGCTGTCTAACAAAAGACAAAAGCTATCGCGTGTTCCAATGAAAATTGTATCACTGCACGTATCAATTCTATTGTCATCGAGTGTTTTATCAGTCTGACTTGGACAGCATACTCTTCTACGGTTCCACTGTTGGACAGTTTCCTTTTAAAATCTGACCAGATGAGGGCAGGCAGACCTTACTTTAATAACAGTCATCATTACGCTTGACTATTATCAACGGATACGGATAGACAATCTCAGAACAACTTTAATCAATATATTTCTTTCCAAGTAGTTCAATGTAGTAAAATGGCTAACTGAATATTAATGAATAGTGGAAATATGGCAAGAACCCTAGTTATGGAGTTGATGTTAATTTAAGAGTCTTGAAGAATTTTAATCTCTATGAATGTTGAAGGCTATGATACCAAACGTCGAAACACAAAAAGCGTCACTGGTAAGCGTATGATAACTAATTGTTATGGCGTATGGCCACGGGCAAGATAACGGGATACTCCTACATAGGAGGCACGTACTTCCGCCATGTCTCTGTATGCACACCAGTTTCGAAGGCTAGGAATTACTGGTGCAGTTGATTTTATAAAAGTTCTGAAGTTTTCATGCATTCGTTTGACAGATTTTGTAGAAGTTTGGATACATGAAAAAACCAGAGATATATCTTAAAAAACCTTCTCCAAAAACATTAAGTGTAACTTAATTTTCGAAACATTTTCAGGAATATTATGTCTCTCATCGTAAGTACCTACTTAAATAAACAAAAATTACAATAACCATACGTTAAAGAATGGTCCTTATAGTAATGAAAGAGAGTAAGATATCACGAGCGGAACTGACCATGATAAATATTGTATATGGAGGCTAAAACATAATGCTAGTAATAAAACAAAGAGCGTCCTGATTTTTGCTGAATTGACCTATTAATTAACGTTGTAAGGAAGTTAACTCGATCGGTTTTTCCTGGCTACTGAACAAAGGTCTAACAAAGTTGAAGCGATGTAGCCTCACGCATGGCTGCACATCGCCCCGCTGGGCACACATATTTTTCTATACATAATGTTGTACGAATGTTTGTCCATGGATACAATGTCATCAATCAATATTATTGCTTATAATGTATAGCATTTATCATGTAGCAACAGCTGTAAGGTTATACATTTCCTCTGAAATATAAATAAAGAGAATTATTTTAGACCATCGAGACGGTTTGTTTAAATATAGAAGTGCACACGCATTGACAGCTTGCGGGAATGCGCGATCTGCTAATATCAGCTAAATGCCCGAGATAAATCCCTTGGAGAGAAGCTGTGCTCTGCGATCGACAATACGCATGCCCAGCGTGGGGATTAAGGCCGTAAACCTCAAGGAGACGTATGTTCTGTGGTGGATTGCCGTTGACTGATTATGATGATGACGCGCATTCCCTCTTACACTCATAAGTGAGTGTAACCAGTTCAGAGGTTTATTATGTACACGTTGTTATCCGTAACTATTCGACCCGGTCGTCACCGTTTAGAACCCAGCCTCATACACCGGTGGTTCTGGGTTCAAATCTTGGCACGATCCTCTTAACCAACACAATATGCGTTTTAAGATTAACTGTCACTTGTTATAACACTGAAAGAAATATCTCGAGAAAACCTGCATACCTTGGATTTTTCAATATCTTAATATCAATATGTGTAATTTCTTCGATCAAATCGGCGTCTTCTCAAAAAAGGCAAGATGAGAATGTATGACGACTTTATCGTATCATGTTGCAAAATCATCAGTATTTATTTAAAAAAAAAACTATTACCAGTATTTTAGCTGCGCTTCAACATTACATGTAACTTATTAAATGGCAACCTATGTTACGTATAATATTTATGTACAGAAATAGGTACCTACTGAAGCAAAATTAAGTCTTGTTTATTCGTGAGCCATTCTGCTTTGATTTAACTTTACCTCATGAGACCAGAATGCGTGATGAAATGTAATTCCTATATTCCTTAGAGTTTTTAATCATATATCAAAATATCTACAATTAATGTTTAAGAATCACGCCAGATACAGATAATTAGCACTACTAGGTGCACTCTGCCTACCCAGTAAATAACTTCACGCTACTATATGCCAATGAAAATACTGCCACTAGGAATACGCTCGTACTAGTTGACGGAGAGAGGCCCTCATACTTCTTTGTGTCACTAAAACTACACTAAATAGATACTCATATAATTGAAATCAAACAAAGTACATATTTTAAGCCGGATTTTAAATATAAAATAGACTGCCTCGATGGACAAGTTGTTGGGTGCACTCGCGCACGAAGAGCGAGTGCCCATGGGTTGGATCCCCATGAAGGGTCTGACTAGATTTTTCTAACTTGAAACTTCTAGTAGTAGTCAGGAACACGGGTCTGTGTCCAGTGTATGGTAACTACCTCCACCGATATTCAATGGTGCGAAACGAGGGAGTGTATACACTCCTCTGCCTGCCTCTTCAGGGATTACAGGTGTAATGTTACGTTCTTTGTAATATAAAATGCCTCGAAATATACCTACATTACACTTATAATTATATTTGGCATTTGTAATACAATTTGTTGAGTATATTGGAATTACATAGCATATTTTATCAACACAAAATATTAAATGAACTTATGTAATCAGTAATTATTACGTTGTCATTAATCATTAAATACCTTTTGGAGCCGAAAAGCATATAACGACTCAAAGTGTTGATATGAAATTAAAGTTCCAATTGAAATTTTGTTAAACCATTTCAATATTAATAAAACGCAGTCCGGCAGAACAGCGAGAATTATATCAAAATATTCGTACGGACAACAAACGATTCTGTGTCAACGTTGAAACCACACGACTGGAGTATATACGATACATACGATAATATCATTATGCAATTAAATCTGAATAGTTTACAGGTAATAAGACATTTTACAAAGATATCTCCGCCGGATCTTTATTGGATGTAATTGTTACAGCTTTAAAGAGCGCGTGTATTGCAGATGAATAAATTCGACGGAGGTTATGTTTACACCCTTCTTAACGATCCTTGGTATATGTGTAATAAAAAAATGAAATAATAAATAAAAAAATAATTTAGTACACATCCGCGATTCACCTACTTTTATATTTTGCCATAGAATGGGAGAAGCCCAGTGGCATACACCGACACAACATTAATATCGGGTGTCTCAATTACAAACATAATTGATTTAATAAGTTTTGTTGGATTTAATCTTGCTGATTGTTTGTATTAGATTTGAACTGCACATAAACTTTTATTACGCACATAATAATAATTACGTGCGAGCAAGACAAAGGAAGCAGTCGAGGGTTGTGGCATCTACCGCATCATAATATTAGTTTAATCTAATACGATATAAGGATTCGTCCAATCTGACGAGGAAGAAGCGAGAAATTCGAGTATTCAATAGTATTAAATAATAACAACGGTCAGAACAAACTCTAACTCGAACTGTGTCTTTATAATTTATTAATCTAATATATAAAAGTCTCGTGTTACAGTATTATCCTATCCAGAAAATCATTTCAATGTTTGACGAAATTTTTTTGTTAAGATTTGGTATCGTGAGGAAACCTTAGAGTTCTAAATTCTAAAATTCTATTTTGGTCACGATTTTAGTATAATTTTCTATGAACAATATCCAAATAATAGAACCACCGTTTGGTTTTAACACATTCAAACACACAATCGAGTCTTTATTTTAATAATTTCATAATTAAAATATGAACTACAAGTCGTGTTATGGCAGAACTACTTCTGTCGTGTCAGCCAGTAAGAGTTTCAAGATACCTCACAATAGGTTTCCTAATCATTTACATTAACAATGCCATAAAAAGTTAAAATATGACAAAGAAAAACCAATCAGATATAATTGATTCAGATATAATTGATTGAGATGTAATAGAATTAGAATTTTTTTTTAATATACACTTTAATGAAGCTTTTATTAAATCCATACTGGAGTATATTGGTTACAAATTTTGATTATAAATACACATTTTGGTCGATTTTGATTATAAATAATAGATGCGTGAGCCTAATAATACACGTCAAATAAAAAAATAATTCTAACAGTCTGCACAGATATCATTCACCCATTCGTAGTCTCCTGACTCCATCAGCCATTAGTTGGTCTATTTGCTGAACGTCGGAGGCTCTTGGTCTCCCGCGTCACCTGCACATTCCCATTGCATATCTGATTCATTTCTTTTAAACTCCAGAACAAATATTTCAACCAAGATTCCACTGCTGTTTGCCGAATTGATCTGAAATGAGATCTCTTTTATTTTGCCCAAAGGAAGCGTTTTTCAGCGCTGATTGTAATCTTCCTGTTTTACTTATCACCATTTATCCTTAAGCCATTCGCAGACCGCAAGTTTTGCACGTTTCTCTTTGGTTTGAACGTAACCTAGGTGTTGATGTTTAATTAAATTATTATTGACAGCTCAAGCATATCACAACCGAGGCTATTCTAAGCTCTAAAGGAAGGGATAATTATATAGAATATTATTTGGCAGATATATATACAGGTTCTTGTAGAATACTTTGCCATCTTAGTTGTTTGACTAACCAGGTAACATAATCATCGCGTATTGAAACCAAATATTTTGAAATTAAATTAAAGAATGTGACCTAAATTATTATTACAAGTTATTTTCTTTGATTTGAAAACCCATTAACTTTCAGATAATATTCTTACCATTATATTATTATCGTCACACTCGGTTCCTTACGGAGTAGGCACAAAGCACTTAGTGGCAAATATGCCTATAGTTATAAGCCCGAAGTGCTACAATAGCTACAGGTGCGTTTAGTTATTTTAATTTAAATAAATAGTGTTGTATTTCAATCAAGAACTATGTAAATAGATAAAATAATAATAAATAATAATAAATAGATATGTTGCCATTAATTTTCCAACGAACTAATTTAAAAAAGCACACGTTTAATATAGTCAAAGTCAAAGTCAAAAATCATTTATTTATATAGGATTTGCAATCACATATTAACGTCATTATAGATAAGTTTACGTTAGTTCGTACCGCGCCTACAACTGAGAAGAACTAACCGAGACACTCAGTGGGGTTGTCCTTTTTTTTTCTTTGTCCTTTTTTGTAGAATTTTTTTTTATAGAAAATTTAATATGTTCACTGCTCATACGTAAGCGACGTCTAAACTCTTGTAATGTTATATTTAACTGTTATCTGTCACCTGTCTTACGATGATTTAAACTTCACCCATTACAAAACTCACGATAGACGAGTAGATACAGAAGAGAGCACGCCGTAAGAATACCAACAGGCTGAACCTGTGCCACCTGTTCGCCGATGTCAATCGTAATTCGAAACATCGATTTCTCACTGACATTCCTTAATATTTACCAGCATGAACCTGTGGCCGTTAAGATAATAGAGTTTATGAGCTCTTCTTAAGTGTATGAAAGAAATAAATAGTATAAAAAGTAGTAGTAATAAAATAGTAGTAGTAGTAATAGTAGTAGTAGTAATAGTAGTAGTAATAGTAATAGTAGTAGTAGTAAAATAGTATAAAGTTGAAATTTACGTATTTTATTTATTAAACTTTTCTGTCATGTTACAATGTTACATTCATTTAACAAATTCGTGTTGATTATTGCACTGCCTTGAAGAACTAATTACCTGTTCTCGTTCTTATAAACAAGAACGGGTATGTAAGGAGTATAACGTAACGTAATGCCTGTCAT